>JAHWFO010042181.1:1229260-1306743 GCA_023313115.1 Rhysida immarginata | reverse complement strand
GGAATCTGCATACCGAATTTCACTCCTTTATATGCATAAATACACCTGGACCTTTTGGTCCCCTCTAATTTTCACTTCCAAAACTCCGACCTTAGTGGGCTAATCAAAACCAAACTAAATAGTGAAGGTGCACATGCCCATAGTAAGCTAAATTCCGAATTTCAACTTTCTACCTCAAAAAATGTAGAAATGATGAAGGGTGATTCAAATCGTGTGTAAAATAAAATACCAATAAGTAGCTCCATTTTTCCGCTACTTAATAAGCTTATAGATTATGAGCACTTGAGCAATCGTGCGTCGACAAAGCGATTTCACGTGCGCGCGCCGATGTCAGTAATGCTTAAAAGATGAACAGAAAGTAACAATGTATTCCTTCTTGACAAATCGATTGTTATATGACAAGCCAGTATCTTTGAACTCTTTACACTCACTGTTTTAGCACGTGAATTCGACTTGAAGGGGTCCACGAAAAATTCTGAAAAGTTGATACGACCGAGCTAAGATTTTGATGGTCATATTTCTGAAAACAGAATTTAAAAAAGTTAATCCGTTTTCAAGTTATCGTGCAAACGGCGGACGGCCGGACGGACGGACGGATAAACGTACAGACCAAGGGCGCATTCTTATAAGTAGCTTTTATGCTAAAGCTCCTAATAATTATAATTATAAAACCTATTAAAACAACACATTAGCATAAAATGTAATATTAAGTATTAAACTCGTGTGGATTATTTCCTTTGGTTGACTGTACATAAAGTTTATATGTTCATACCATCCTTTTATAAACAAATAAATAAATAAACATCATATATAAAACAGTTATATAACCATTAAAAAGCTCTCTGGGTATCTCTATTCTCTAAATTAAAATATAATTTTAAAAAAATCGATAAGTATGTAGTTAGTTTTTTTTAAGCTGAATGAAAATGAACGAAGTGAACATTCAATAGTGATTGAAATTTTATTCCAAATCAAAAAGGCAAATGTAATTTTATATCACATCATCGAAGCGGATTAATAACTTTCTCCCATTCTGCTCACGTCATTGAAAGTAAAACCTGCCACCAGAGATTGTACAGAAAATGAATTTTCTCCCGGCTGTCAATGCGTGCCACCTATTCCCGAAGAATAAACTTTTCCAAGGCCGATGACGACCGACAACTACGCTGGCAACGGCAAAAGGGGGAAAGCAACTATCTCAGGCTCCTCCCTCTTCCCTGACTGGCTTCCGCTTACATTTCATTTCGACGGTCGACGTTGGGTGCACGTGGGTTTCAAACAAACTTGGCAAGTATACGAATTAGTTCGCATTACATCGGTGAGTCGTCATTAAGTTTTTTTAAACCTTTTCTCGTCCTTCACCCTTTTATTTTCTCATTTCAGTCTCTGCATTTCGTATCTTACTGAAATTGTCACTCGTTTTCCACTCCTCATTTTATCGCATAATTTTTCAATTAGTTTTGTGCAGGGAGGAGGGAAGGGGGCAAGGACGTTTGCCACTGAATAACTAATACTTGTAGTAGTTATTCCGTGCGTTTGCTACGAATCTAACTGAAAGGCGAAAGTGGGCAAGGGAAGAAGTTTATTTATTTATTTATTGGTTTTTATTATTCACAAGTTATCTCCATAACGATGCTGGGGCTAAAATTTATTATGGAAATAAAAATTGCGTGTTTGATTGTTTCGTTTTCCATTTACGTAGTCACGCAGCTTTAAAAATTATTTATTTTCCCAAATTTCATTTAATTATACAATGTTAACATAACTGATACAAGAGCCGAATTTATGTTAGCATTGTATGATAGCATGAAATTCAAATATTTGCCGTTTGAATGCTCAGAGCCACGATTGTGACTGATGATCTTTGACAGTATCTTTGAAGAAAGAAGCATAAGGCCTGGAGCAATGATGTGTTCTATGTGGACATCAAGCACGCATTGTCCAGGGAAGAGGTAGAAGTCGTAATTCTTCCCTGAGTCTACAATAAAAAAAACAGGGAGAGGAAAAAAAAAAAAAGCAGGTGGCATACGACGCTACCATCTCAACCACCCCATATAGCAGGGGTGGGCACGCTTGAGGTCAATGAGAGCCGCATTCCGGATTTTCATATATTATAAAGAGCCATACTATAGTTACCTAGTATTAAATACACCATCTCAAGTAGCAAAATATTAGTTAATTAGTCAATTTAATAAGATTCAGTGAAAAAATTTCTGAAAAAACAGGTTTAAATTTTCAATGGGAGCCGCACTTAACTCAACGAAGAGCCTCATTTGCCCAAGTCTGCCATATAGCATATAATGTAATTTCAATCTTATTATTATTATTATTATTATTATTATTATTATTATTATTATTATTATTTTACTTTTCACGCTAATACACTTTTTGAGCACTCAAATGGAAAATATACGTGATGTATTTAACTAGAGGATCATTCGAACTAATTCATACGATTTGAAACGAATAGGGTAAACGTATTATCAGTAGTTGACAGTGTACCAGTAATTGACACTACACGATTTAAGGGCTTTAAGTAAGGTAACAGAGCAAGAAAAGGTACTAAACAATGGGATACCGACATTTCGTTACAAAACAATTCGCGACAGAGACAGCTCGTTCCGAAGAATTTATGAGTCTCACAGTTTAAAATTAAAAGATTGTACCACAAATTAAATCATAAATTAATACAGTAAAATCTTGCATATTTTAACATAAAAAAGACGAATGTAAGATCACTTGAATCTATCATTAGCCTATTAAAAAACGTCTCTCATTATTAAACAAGAAGAAATCCTAAAATCCTGCTTTATTTGTTGAAACAATGAAAATATGATTTTTCCAATTACAAGTATACAATCAAAAAAGCGATAAAAACAATTTAGAATTTCAACGATTAGTAATTGAAATTTGATTTATCATTTGAGTCTTAAATTAAGTGAGGGATTATTCATTTATTATAAAGTGAAGCGATTTCGACAAAAATATGGAAATCAGTTTGGAATTTAACCTTGTGCCTCGCAAAATTTTCGGAACGAGTTATCTCTGTCACGACATGTCGCAGAAGCCGAAAAAACCTTAAGCCAATCCATTAGGCGAATGTTTAATCACTTGAATTTATTTCAAGAATATTATGTTATACTCGTTATTAATTTTACGTGGGCCATTTTGTGTGATCAATGGACGATACTTCTAGTAGTAACAGAATTTCAGATGATCAGTGTGGTTATTGTTTTAACCCACAGTCAACTACTGGAACCCAGATATGTAATGTCACTGGTAATTGATATAACCTGTCAGTTCTTGATAATTTCTGTGTTTAAAAAAACAAACAAAAAATTATTAATGTGGTGTATAATGCAGGGTAATAATAAAGGAAACATGATGAATTTAAGTCTAGCTTATTAATTTCCAGTGGTTGACCTATCTTTGTCAATTATGTAAAAACACTAGGCCGTCGAACACGCTAGGTTTCTAGATCACCTATTGTGACCTAAGTCTTCTAGGCCGTATTCGCCGCTTGTTTTTGTTGGTCCTGAATCTTGTCACAGAAACGATCAAACGGATAGCCCAAGACAAGTTATCTTGCAAGAAGATAACTGCTATTCTTTTTTTCTATATTAAGAAGCACTACATTGGATGAATTTTGTAAGTAGAAGAACGATCCAAAATTCAAGATTTTTCATGAACAATTTGTTGGGCAATGCGCTTGGCCAATACCAGATGATTTTGCATAAGTGGAAAGCATTTCTAAGGTCCTTGCACTCCACATGGAGTGGATTTAATTTATCATTTCAAAATAGAAAAATATCGATTTAGTTAAAAACAGCACAATTTTAGCTAATGTTAAATACTTAACGCATTTGTTAAAAATGCTGGATTTTATCGGTTCATTAGAAGCTAATTTTAAAATGTTTGTCAATGTTTTAGTAAAAATATGTAATAAAAGCTTGTAATTAAAATGTCGTCAGTTACTGTGACACTACTTGTCAACTTGTGCTTACACTAATTGTCAACTTCTGGTGAGCCATTCATTAGTTAAGAAAAAATTGAATAGCTTTTAAAGGTATACTAATTATTTAGAGATTGGCACATTCTGCATTATATTTACTATTTAATGATATAACTAGAAAAGTTTCAAAATGCTAACATATTATTACTTTAGATAATTACTTAGCAACAGGATAGTTTTTCAAAACAGAAGCGGAACAAAAGCATGGTAATGCAAGATACGAAATAACTATTCAATTAAAAATAAATTTCTCTCGAGGATGGCGTAGAAAATGCATCCAATAATCTAAATGCGTGCAAGACGTTACCTCAAACACAATTATCCTTGCAATTAATCATTAATGTTAAAATTTAAATCCACAAATGGTTTGATGAAGAAATTTGAAATATACGAATATCCATAATGATTAATCTAATTTCAAATGAGGATAATTTTTAGTTAACAAACGTGTAGAAACACTATTACGAAATAGGAAATCGAATTTTAGAAGATTGTTAGTTTTGTTGCTGCTGAAGAATCAGTGACGGTGCGAATAGAGGAGAAATCCATCCATTATCAGCTAGATCAGGATTTCTTAAATTTTTCGTCTTTCCACTTAAAATTCCAAAGGTTTTCGAAACATGTTTTATAGGTTCCACGAATTTCCTGCGACCTCTGCTTTAAGAAACACTGATCTAGATAACTACGAAAAGTTACACAGATAATGGATAAAGTAAAACACCAAACTCAGATAGTTTATCTTTTGGTGAAAGTATCACTGATCACTCTGATCTTGTTAAATTCTAACAAATAGGGGGATGTACCAATAATTGACAGTTTAAGACATTACAGTGAACTGATATTGTGTACTTAAATCAAATTGCATTATGAAAGAACAGTTATACTATTAAATAGTAAATATAATGCAGAATGTGCCAATCTCTAACAGTTATTATATTGTAAAAGCTATTAAGTTATTCAATTTTTTCTTAACTAATGCATGACTCACCAGAAGTTGACCGTTAGTGTAAGCAGAAGTTGACAAGCAATTTCACCAGTAATTGATAACATTTTAATTACACATTTTTATTATATATTTTTACTAAAAATATTGACAACATTTTAAAAGTACTTCTAATGACCTGATAAAATCAAACATTTTTTAACAAATGTGTAAAGTATTTAACATTAGATAAAATTGTGCTGTTTTTAAACTTAAGTTGTTGATAAAAAATCATTTATCTTTTTTTTTTCTTGAAATGGTAAATTGAATCTACTCCATGTGAAGTGCAAGGACCTTAGAAAATGAAGGTGCTTTCCACTTGTGCAATATCATGAGATCTTGGCCAAACGTATTGCCCAACAAATTGTTCATGGAAAATCTTGATCTTTGGATTGTTTTTCTGCTTGCAAAATTCGTCCAATGTAGTGCTTCTTATCATAATAAACATTCTTCTTACCAGATAACTTGTCTTGGACTATCCGTTTGATCGTTTCTGTGACAAGATTCAGGATGAACAAATTGATTTGCCAGATTATTTAAGCAATACATAAAACATTAAATCATTGATCCCAATATAAAATTATACTAATAAGTATAATATAGGGTCTAAATTAGGCCTTTAACCTAATTATTAATTCGAATAAATAATGAAACATGAACAAAAAATTAATATATTTTAAAAGAAAATGTTTGAAGACTATTTTGTATTAGCAAACATTTCAACTACAGTTTCGTTTTTGCTATGAAACACTCGTACAGCGGCGTTTGTCAGAGATTGGTTCGCCTCGGGAAATAACATCCGTCAAACACGTCGGTTCTTATTTGTCGTTCCTCATATCATGTCATATAACAAAACAAAACGCTTTCTTTATAATGTCATGACTTTGTGGAATGAACTTCCATTTGAAATACGTTCTTCAGTATTTTCGTGTGAGTCTCCTGGCTGTATTTCTTGCCATCATTTCAATCGCCTGTTGCATAATCATTATATCGAAATTCAATGACTGTTTTCCTCCCTGATTGGCTTTGACTGCGGCGGACAATTATACGTTTCAATTTTTATATCTTACTACTTGGCATAGCTTGACGGCGGGGCCTTCCTATCAATCGGGCCGGACAGGTGGCCGAGAGGGCTAGGGCGTAGGCTTTCTAGTTCTCGAGTCCGCCTGGTCGTGGGTTCGAATACCGCCGTGGGCTGGGATGTTTGTGTTTGTCCCGGGCTGCGTACAGATATAACTTGTGTAAAAGCCTTAGTAGGCGCAAAATGACCTTAGTAGTCGACGCCAAAAATTCTAATAACCCAACCCCCCCCCCCATCATCGGCCCTATTTTCCTATTACTCCTAGAAGAGTGCTTTATAATAAAAAAAAAAAAATCCTAAATGATCCCCAAAATATGAATTTTAACAACAATACGGCTCTTCAACAATAGGCCTTTTGGAAATTTTTCTTTTTAACCGACGTCAAAAAAAGGTTATCAATTCGACTCGTATGTATGTAATATTGTTGGAATTGCACAACATTCGTATATGTTAGTCTATGCGGGCTTCTAAACAGGTGTGCCAAATTTCATAAGTGTGTGTATTGTTGCGTACCTCTACGCCCTCTACAGTATTAAAATTTTTTTTTTCCGTCTTCGACGTTTTACGATAGTCTCTTCTGCTATCTTTATCTCTCTTCGCAGACTCTTCCAACGTCGTGTTTCCATCCCTCAATGACTTATCGATATTCCTGATTCCGGTCACCCATTATTGACCCTTTGACTTTGCAGCTCCCACGTCTATCGGTGTAGGTAATCCACTATGTTCACCTTTCGCTTTACTATTTTTTTTTATAAACGGAGGTTACCGTTTTCCCCCTCCGCGCGTTTTTTATAAAGGGATTACTCGACGCGTTCGGTTAGCGTCAATTTTACAGGTTAATGATAATTTTCGCCTGGGAAATTAAAGATGTCAATTTTTTCTTCGCGTCATTTCTCTTTTTCTTGGGTTATATTTTGATTACCGTTTTAAGGCGAGTTTCCCCTTGTCTTTTGACTTCTATTGGGATGTCACTCGTCTTGGGAGGTTATTCCCATAGAAAAGTTTACTTTGGTCGCTTGAGGATCTTTTGACTATTTTAATTTTTCCGTCAAGGCTTTTAGTAAAGCGTTTGGAATTCTTATGTTTACCTATTTCCGTTTATTAGATTAATTTCGTGCGTGAGCTCAATGTCTTCTCTTGTCGTCTTTTAATAATGACGCGTTTTTTTTTAAAAATGATATCTCCCGTTTTGCTTTTTCAAACCTGATCATTTAATATTCTTCTCTCTCTTTTCCGTACCTTATACATGTTTTCCTTAGAACGCGTTTTCAGGAACTTTTAGATTTTGAGAAACCTTTGTTCTTCTTTTCAGTATAGTTTTTTCGTGATTTAAAAAATTTAATTTCTAGGAGAAATTTTAAATTTTATTTTTTTTCATTAATTATCTTTTCTTCCCCTGAGGTTCGTCGTCACCGCTATTGTTAACAGTTTCACGTTTTTCTTTGTTGCCATTGTTCAGTCGTCGTTGTATTAAATAGCTCGTTTTCTTGGAGCAAACTTATCTTTTACTTTCCAAGAACTCGGAAATTCTATCACGCGGTACGTGATATTTTTAAATATTTTTGTTTATTCTAGTAGGTTTGCTGCTAACTAAAAATGGTAAGTTCAGGCAGTTTCAGCTCGGTCTCTGAATCGGCATCATCAGCCTCTCTCCCATCTCCGGAATTTCGAGATGGATATACAGTTGATAGCTGTTAATAATTTTTATTATAGAATCTTTGATTAAGATTTCGTCAGGCCACATCTAAGGAGACTACGAGTTTTGGGTTATGTGTAGTTGTCCGACATGATGTCGTCCGTCTTTTATTTGATGCGTTGCTTTCTTTTGCCGATGTAATGTTCGGCAGTTCTTCAATTGTGCTTCAAGTCATCTAATGACTTTAGTTTGATGGAAATAGGAATGTTTCGTCTCGGCCAAGATATGATGTGGATCCTATTGTCCTTTGGCTGATTCCGGAGTGATGCGTTATTTCGTCGTTCGACTTTGAGTTGTACTGGAACCTTCATAATGCAACGTGTTAGTGTGCAACAGGAAATTAACCCATTCTGAGGAATTTCTGTCATCTGTGTTCCGATTTCCGAGATGTTTTTTAGAAAACCGACTTTTCTTTTTTTTTTGACTCTGTTTGATTAATAACTTTTAATAATTTACTTTCCTTTTGATTTTTAAATCCTTTTAATTGTGGATTTCTCATTCCCTTTTTATTATTTCTTGGTGATGCTTTATTAATATTGTTTTGTTTTTCAGGACCTCGACCATGCTGTTCTCGTCTTACCCGACCGTTTTCACTCATTGCGTGTGTCTGCCCTTTGGTCCGTCTTGTCCTTCTCGTATTATTTCCTCTTAGTGTTATCCCGTCGTATGTAGTTTAGCGTTATTCTGTTACCCGTCCTTCAGATTCCTTGTGGAAGAGGTCTAATGGTTTGATGTTTATTATTTTAATCTCTACCTTACTTTCTTTTTTGTGGAGATGCTTATTTGAATATCACACAACGCTCGCTTGTTTTACTAGTATCACTTAAGAATTTTATGAAAACCTATTTTTTTTTTTTATTTCCAATTTTTGCTTTCTATTTTTTTGCTGTCAGATTCTCTTTATTTTTTAGCAGTACAAGCATCGCACCTCTCCTATCATATTGTCTGAACTTCGATTCTTCCCCGAGATTTCCTTTTCGCTTTCCATGGCTTCGACAAGTTACTTCATCTACAGATCTCTGATTTATACCTGTACCGGAAGTGACCTCGATGTAACTTCACCCTTTGTTACCATTCCTGTCTTACGGTCAGACGGTTTCTGACTTTTGCTTGTTATCTGCTAGCTACTTCATCTACCTTTATTCTGTCAGCAATAAAGAAAATATTTATTTGGACTTTTTTAGTTTTTCCTTTACTGTAAGGTAGTTTTGGGGTATTGATTTATTGGCGCTTGTGCCCTGTGGTTGACGTAACTTATAGTACGCGTTTAGTTTGACCATTTATTCCTTTTAGTTAACGGAGGGTTAACGCTATTTCCACTTTATTAACTTTCCTTTTAATCTTTATTTACCTGCTGGGCTAGTTCAGGTTATTATTACAATCATTCTGGGTTTCGCTGTTTAACTCACCTTTGTGTTTTTTTCTTAAGGGAAAGTCGGGTTTTCTTTTATTTCCATTGGAGCTCAACGTGACGGTAAACGCGATCTTCGTTTACTAGCACGTTACAGTATGTATGCATGTTTGTCCACGCATTTCTCAGAAACTAGAAATCGAATTGCAATAATTCTTATTTTTATTGGATTGAGTATCTTTCAACTTAGGGAACAGTCCAAGTTTCTTCAAAATCGGTTCAGTAGTTTTCAAGATATGGACTGTTAAGTGTGTACCAATCACTGGAAAAACACGTCGTCGGTTTTTTATATTCTTTAAATGTATTCTGCTTGTGTATTGAATAGTGTGCATCAAAAATTAAATATACAAAAAACAAAATCATAAAAATCCCTTGGTGCAACTACGTAATGTTTTCTTGTAAGTTAAAAAGTAAGCTTACTTCGTTATATAAGATAAAGTTAAACTAACTGAAGCTTGACAGATGAAAGTAATATCTTGTAAACATTCCAAGAAGGAGTTTTAGCTGCGAAGCGGAAATACATTTATTAATTTACAAGACTTTTATCCGCGCGCAGTTTGCGCGGTAATTCACATATTGTTGCACAGCTCGCATATTCAAATTGTTTCGTATGTGGAATTCACATGCTCTCCTTTATTAATAGTTTGATAAAAACTGTTCTCAGGCAAAAATGGTCAGGTGACTTTTCAGTTCCGGCGTGTGCTTCAAGTCAGCGCCAATAATGCAAAACTCTTTCCGTGACGAACTCACATGTTCTCCTTTATTTATAGCTTGATTGATTATGAGCAGTAAACCATATGCAAAACCCCAGTGCATTAGGGGATTGATAGTATCAACCGAGCTTTACAAGCAATCCAAACGTGCGCATTATGGTCCTGCAACAATACAAAGTACATCCGTCATTATCAAATTTCAAGAGCAACAGCAAACAAACGCGTGAACCCACTTTGTTTACCTTATTCAAAACTATTGGGATTGATAGTAAACGCAGACAATCACAGCGGTAAACAAAGTGGGTTCACGCGTTCGTTTGCTGTTGCTCTTAAAATTTGATAATGACGGATGTACTTTGCATTGTTGCAGGACCATAATGCGCACGTTTGGATTGCTTGTAAAGCTCGGTTGATACTATCAATCCCCTAATGCACTGAGGTTTTGCATATGGTTTATTGAGCAATCTTGCGTCGACAAAGCTATCGTCACATGCGCGTGCTCACGTCAACAATACTTAAAAGAAACAGAAAATAACAGTGTATTCATTTTTGACGAATCGATTGTTATAAGACAGGCCATTATCTTGGTATTCTTGGTGAATTCGACTTGAAGGGGGTTTACGAAAAAAATCCTAAAAAGTTGATACAGCCGAGCTAAGACCTTGATGGTCATATTTCTGAAAACAGAATTTGAAAGGGTTAATCTGTTTTCAAGTTAACGTGCAAACGGCGGACGGATAAACTTACAGATAAGCGTGCATTCTTATGAGTAGTTTTTTGCTAAAACTCCTAACAAGCGCCATTGCCTAAAATTATCTCTGCCATCACCAAATGCTTTACTGAAATTAATCGAAGCTAAGGTTTATCTAACTGTTTCGAAAAAAATACTCTTTAATGATGCCTACTTAATCTCTGAAGAAATCGAAAATTACATCCTATTGTTTTGGCACAGAAAAAGATTATGCTTCTTTTAAAAGAGATAACGATTCATTATCGTGCTTCTCGGTCTACTCAAGTCCCATAATCAATTTATCAATCTCTTGCTGTAAGATTGCAATTTATTCTCACTGATCAGATTTTTTTTTCATAAAGTATAAACGTTTAGAGATTTAAAAAGAAGGATATTAGATAATCTTTGTGCTATATTTTTTTTGATATCTTATTTATTTTTCGAATTTGGAAATGTTTATCGTTGGGACAGTGACGAAGAGCAAAACTTACTTGTTAGTAGATGCCAGGGCAACTTAGCCGGATTAAATTCCAGGAAAGAGAAGCCATTGAATTTTGACTCTAGTGTAACCAAATGGTATAATTACGTTGAGAGTTGGATACTGTTTTTCAGTTTGTTAGTTTTTGGTTAAACATCTACTTTCCTTCATTCTAATTACTCAGATTCATTAGTAAGTTTTTGGTAGAATAAATCGTCTTTATGTTATGAAAAATATAGTATCAAACCATTTATCTTATCTCAGTCTCATTGTGCCCACATTCATTTTTATATTATGGCTAATATGTGGCAAATTTATAACTTACATAGTTTAAAGTGGATCGATAAGAAAGCAAACTTTTGATCATTCAAATGATGAGATAAAACGGGCTAAAAACTAATTACAATAACAGTACTCTTCATGCGATAACGAAATCTTCATAAAAATATTAGAGGGTTTGAATTGTCATAGAAAGATTAGATATCGAGGTAGAATAGAAAAATGATTTCTTAAACTTATA
The DNA here is from genome assembly GCA_023313115.1 of Rhysida immarginata. NCBI lineage: Eukaryota > Metazoa > Arthropoda > Chilopoda > Scolopendromorpha > Scolopendridae > Rhysida > Rhysida immarginata. Next base: position 1,295,120 of record JAHWFO010042181.1, on the reverse strand, counting down.
AAATTCGCCTTTTATAAAGTTTCTAAAAGCCATATTTGTCTATAATTAACACGAGTTTTATATTCGTTTTCGGAATATTTCTCGGGAATCAATGACTTTATAAAAACAATGGATAATTTTTGACACCTTGTTTTTATAATATTTTAAATAAAAAATTTTCAAATTAAGCATTTTCATTAAATAAAGTCGCATAAAAAGCTCTGTGAATGTTTGGTTTGTTTTTTAACCTTTATTTTTTGTGCGTGTACTTTTAAGTGTAAAGCCTTTGGACTCCCAGAACTAACATAGAGCCTGCGTAAACAAATGTAGGAAACACTTATTAAATCTTAATGGGCTGTGGCCCATAAAGACCATGCCTAAATCCGGCCCTGATATACTGTAATTGATACATGAAAAGAACCGCAAACTCGCCAATATTCTTCACACTCTACAATGTTTTATGTGTGCCTCTCTAGTTACACGACACGTGTGCACACGTCTTAACTGTCCCTCTCTCTCTGTCCATTGTTTCAGCAAACATGCTCCGTTTACACAGAGACAAACAGTGTCCTTAAACTGCCAATATTCTGTTTACATGGCAGTTTTTTTTCTGTACTCTCTTCTGAATACACGCTGCACTGCAATGACAGATGTACATCTCGCATATTCCAACTCTTTTTCCTGCTCTATCGCCATTTTGTAAAGGTGAGTATACGTATCATGCTGCCAACTGGTGTATCACGATGCAGACTTGGCGAGTTTACGGTTCTTTTCATGAATCAAATATATCTGTAGGTGTAATACCGTAATTTTTGGATTGTAATGCGCACCTGTGTATAATGCGCATCTAGTTTGTTTTTTTTGTGGGTTTTGGAAAACTTTCCCGAGTGTTAAGCGCACCTAGGTTATTGTAAAAAAAAAAAATGAACATCATATTATAAAATAAAAATTTATTATTCAAATCTATCATAATCAGGTTGGTCACTTTAAGAACAGAAGAGTTCCAAAATATCAGCAGGCAATTTATTCTGAAGTCTCATTACCCCTTGTTCGTCTTCCTCATTTTCTTCGTGATCCTCAATATCATTGCCTGGGGTAATCCTTGCTTTCACAAAAGCTTTGAACTTGGTATGATGACTCACGATAACGCGTATTGAAGTTTTGAATTAAGAACTGCGTATTTTTTAATTATTTATTTATTTATTTATTTATTTATTTATTTATTTTTTAGAATAAAGAAGTTTTCACATAGAGCTTGGAGCTTTCACATCAAAATCGGAATATTATGCGCACTTTTATATAACACGCAGTGATTGTATAATGCTCGCATTATAATCCAAAAATTACGATACTTTTATTTGAAAAATATACAGTGTTTTGAAATCAAGCGAATAATTTATAAAGTCTTCTAGCTGAAGTACCCGGCATCGCTCGGAGAAAAATATAGTTTTTTTCATATTTATGTATACAGGGTGGTGTACAAACTTGGGGGGGGGGGGTGATAGAGGGATCAAATCTAAGCAACATTTCCCTCTTTCATTTATTTCTTTGTGTTGCTTTGATTTGATCCCTCTATGACCCCTCCCCTTCCCCAAATTTGTACACGTTATTCGAGAACATAGTGTATAGAGTCCACCAAAAAATGTATACACACTTCAGCAAAAGAAAAAACTATATAAAAATTGTAACACTAAATTCATACAGGCATCAAGCGATGAATATAAGTCCTCTTGACTTCTACAATTATGACAGCTGTTCAAAGTGATTATCATCAGCGTTGAGATATTTTTGAATACGGCGAACAGTTGCTCCTATCTATTTCCTAGCAAACTCTTATCAGTAATCTTCTATGTCTAGGTGGCAATTGTAGTCTTCTTTTATCGGGATGGTCTTCATTCAATACATGTAATAATATTGGGCTGGAAGCTTTCGATTTTGCTGTTACTGAAAATATTATAGGTGATCTTTCTTTCTCTAAAGTCTGAAGTGGTACACGAGACGGAACTGACAACAATTGTTCACTCTGCTTTAACATGTCTTGCCAACAATGTATTACGTTTCCGTTATCAGGCCTTCTGTCTAGGAGCTGACAACAATTGTTCACTCCTCGCGTGCCACTGCGGAAGCGAAGCTGACAACAATTGTTCACTCTGCTTTGTTTACATGCCTCGAGTAAACAAAGCAGACTTTTTGATTTCAGTTTAGATCATGTACAAAGCAAGGAAAAGTATTCTCCAATGATCCTTAATAGTTATATTTATAACTGTGTATTCTGTGAAATTTTGTAAGATAATTAGCATGTACCTATTTATAAATTAACACTGATGTACATTTCTAAGGTAAATGGTTTGGTTTGGTTTGTTTGGTATTAACGTCCTTTTCAACTGCTATGGTCATCTAAGGTAAATGGAATGGTGCTCAAAGGTAAAAATGCACTACACAACATTTTTGCTCTGAGTAAGAATAAAGTAAGCCTAATCTAATGGTCATATCATCAATGCCTTTGTAGTTACACCAATTCCTTTTTGTTATCACTCGACAGAAGTGGATATACCGGTGCATGAATTTGTGTTGCCTTCTCACTTTCAACGTATACGGTTCTGATCCTCAAAACAGAAATTTCACAGGAACATCAGAAATATCAACCCTTTTGCACGTGCTTATAAGATGAAGGATTTCAGGAAACGTTTAAATGTCGATAATATAGCGCGATCACAGAAGATATAATTTGCCAACTGTCAATGCGGTAGCAGCAGTGTTTGAATCCGACGCTGGAGAACCAAACCACCATTTAAGCGAGATCTATGCACGGGGCACAACTTAAACACATGTCGATTTGGAGTCCGAACTGTGATCCAATGACCTACCCGTTGCTGTCTTCTGGAGAAGAAGGCTGGAAGATAAAATTCAGGAGCATTGAAGGGACGAAACTCAGCATGTTAGCCTTCTATTCCTACAAACTGTACGAAAGGCCAGGACTGTTTAATCCTGTGTTGCAGGTGGGAAAACTTGCTCAGCAGTATACAGTATTCGGGACGCGCTTTAAAAGTTGAAGGAGGCCGGCTAAAATCAGAAGACTTTGAGAGTGGAGGCTTACCATTTGGCTTAATGGATTATTCAAAATCAGGCTGTTCAAAACTTTAATTTGAAAGCAGGAAAGGCCTGTGTTCTATCTACGTCATTTACCGGGAGCAAATGTGCATTGCAGCAAAACTACCAGGATCTCTTCATCACATTTACATGTACTCCAAATTGGACTGAAATAACAAAACAACTGGCTCCGTACGAAACTTCGGTGCATAGACCCGACATCGTCGCGACAGTCTTTGGTTAAGATAAAGGGCATTTATCGACGACCTGACTAAAAATCGGTGAAAATAAGTAAATAATAATCTAAAGAGGATTTTTTCTCACGCCAAACCTCAGATGTTTAAATAATTGATGAAAATAGGAAAGAAAATTCCACAGCCATTGGCGCAATTGTTTGGCGCTTCTGCACGGTGAGTAGAAGGTTCCTAGTTCGAACCCAGGCTGTGGAATTTTATTTCATATTTTCATCAATTATAAAAACTGTGCTGGCTAAGGTGGTGACATGGATGAATCTCAGTGAGGTAATGAATTAGTTAAGACAAACCAATATAAAATAGAATGATTCTCAAAGGCAATTATTTGAATGCATCCATTTCTTCCAAGAATACCTATAATCCTCAAAACATAAATTTCACAGGCTGTAAGCCTGCTTGGCTTGCCTCTAGTATCTAGTAAAGTATTTTGAGTCTGTGGAAAATAAAAGATACGCTGTATTCACATGCGAAAGACTTGCAGTCTGTTGATGCTGCTTCACAGAACAATCGCAAAAATCTTCATTAACAAAGCAAATGTCATAATTTTTAAGGATGGCAAAAATCCCATTCAGCTCCGAGTAAATTGAATTTTAAAAATAAACTAAAATGGAAAGGAAGAAAGAAAAAATAAAACCCTTTCTTAGCGAGCACCTAGAAGCCAAGAAAAATATTCTTGCCAAATTTCAAGTTTGTAGGTTTCGTAGTTCTGAAGAATTCGTGATGAATGAATGAGTGAGTGTATACATTTTTCGATGATTCTGGCTACCAGCTCTTCATCGGATCCCACTGGTGTCTCGTATGCCAATGTCTTTAAGTGTCCCCACAGAATCCAAACATCTGTTTCCTGCAGGTAGGATTTCAACATATTTGATCTCAAAAACAATGCCTCAGAGAGAAAAATGAAAGAGGTAAATGTTGCTTAGATTTGATCCCTCTATAACCCCCCTTCCCAAGTTTGTAGACGTTATTCGAGAGTACCCTGTATAGAGTCCGCCAAAAAATGTATACACACTTCAGCAAAAGAAAAAATCTCTACAAAAGTTGTAACACTAAATTCATACAGGCATCAAACGATGAATATAAGTCCTCTTGACTGTACAATTACGACAGCTGTTCAAAGTGATTATCATCAACGTTGAGATATTTTTTAATATGGCGAACAGTTGCTCCTATCCATTTCCTAGCAAACTCTTACCAGTAATCTCCTATGTCTAGGTGGCAATTGTGGTCTTCTTTTATCGGGATCGTCTTCATTCAATACATCTAATAATATTGGGGTGTAAGCTTTCAATTTTGCCGTTACGGATGATATCGCAAAAGTCTTCATTAAACAAAGCAAATAACGAAGTCACAAATCCGATTCAGATAAAAAACAAAAGATACACTGTATTCACGTGCGAAAGACTTGCAGTCATTGTTGATGCTGCTTCACGGATCAGTCGCAAAAACCTTCATTAACAAAGCCAACGTCACAATTTTTTAAGGCTGGCAAAAATCCCATTCAGCTCCAGGTAAATTGAATTTTAAAAATAAACTACAATGGAAAGGAAGAAAGAAAATATAAAATCCTTTCTTAGCGAGCACCTAGAAGCCAAGAGAAATATACTCGACATATTTCAAGTTTGTAGGCTTTATAGTTCTGGAGATTTCGTGAGGAATGAATGAATGATGAATGAGTGAGTGAGTGTATACATTTTTCGCTCTTTCTTTTATATAATAGTATAGATAGACAGATATAGATTATAGGTAAGGAAAGACTCACTTGAGATAACACCAGTCTCGATATTACAATTAATCTTCTTTTTAATGGCAAAAAAGGTAATGCACCTGTTAAACATTTAATATTTTACTATTACTTGCTAAACTGTATTCGTTCTTATTATTCCTTGATAATGCAGAAACTTTCCCTTCAATGTAATAATAAAACTTCAAAGTGGCAGCTTGGTTGACGGAGAAGATAAGAATTCTCTTTCTAATTATTGTGTCCCTCCTGTTATTTGTCTTTCTCAAATGTTGATAAAGTACATCCATAAAGTCTGTTTTCAGTCCCTTACAAATACGAAGCATTGCTGTTTTATAATTAAGAAAAATGATTTTAAGAACATTATTAAGAAAAAGATTATGGATGAACAACTTCCATTTATTTAATCGGTAAGAGTTTTATATCTTTCAGTTTTTGAAATAATCTCGAATGAATTCTTCAAAATCTTTCTTGTTCAATTACTAACCAAAATAATGTTTTGTGTGCATGCATGTTTTTTTCCTTTAAAAATAGGGAAGAAAATTCCACCGGAAACTTAAATTTCTGATTGGTTATAATAGGCGTTTTGAAAATAAAAAAATAAAGCTTGCTATAAATTAATTGAAATGAGAAAGCCTCGTCAAAAAGCAGCCATTCACGTGTTTATTGTTGAGATGTTTGTTTTATATCTGATTGTCCAAATATTGTTTACTGTTTATTAGGACCGATAGGTACTTATGTTTTCAGTGTCCGTCCGTCTGTCCGTTGGTGCTCTAGCTTTCGAACGCTTCCGAATTTTCGACTTCCGTTTTCGCAATTCGACAACTTAGGGAAATCGAAAGACTGAGTTCGTTGGTGGAAAAAATCGGTGAACTACTTCCGGGTCAAAAGGTCAAAAATAATATAGGGGACCACGTTTTTCACTATACAATTCCATGTATAAATGGCCTGTGCATTACCAAATGTTGTTCTCCCTTTAAGATTCTATAGCTAAAGCAGAGAAAAGGCTTGTGAATTAAGTGAAGACACGTGATCGTCTTCCTTGATGGTCAGTATCAGTCAGAACTGGTTCAAGGGTATGTGGTTAAGTGGTACAATTATGGTCCATTGGAAACTTTCAATGCTAAGATATGGCATGTATTATATCAAACAGCTTGAAATAACATGTCATGATTGAATATTAACGTAAAATTAAGGATAGTCGAAATAGGTTCAATGGTATGTGGTTTCATGGAACCAGTATGGTTCAGGGGAAACTTTCAAAGCTAAAATGTGGCATGTAATATATCAAACGACTTGGAATGTGCCATGAATGAATATAACATAAAATTGTTAATAGTCGAAATCGGTTCAAAGGTACCTGCTTTTCGTGGACACATTATGGTTCATTGGAATTTTCAAAGCTAAAGTATGGCATGAATATATCAAACGACTTGGAATGATGTGTCATGAATGAACATAATGTAAAATTAATGATAATTGAAATTGGTTCCATGATTCGTGTAATAATGATACCATTATGAAACTATTGGAAACTTTCTCTGCTAAGATGTGGCATGTAACTACTTACGCCTTACATTATCATTAGGCAAATTTTAACATTAGCTGGTAGCTAATCATCCCTTCAATGATACACTATATGATCAAAAATATCCGGACACCCCTCACAGATCATCGATTGGCCCAATGTCACATGATAATGACTTGCACATCATTTAAATAGCTTCCCACACCTTCAGACACAACTCTGCTTGGATATTGGCAAGAATGGGTCGTTCGGCAGAGCTCAGTGAGTTCCAACGTGAAACCATCGTTGGATGTCACCTATGGGGCAAGTCCGTGCGTGACATTTCCAGCCTTCTTCAGATACCCAAGTCAACAGTAGGCGATGTCATTATGAAATGGAAGACCCGGGGATCAACAACAGTTCAACAACGAACCGGTAGACCCAAGAAACTAACGGACAGAGACCGTCGAGTGCTTCGTCGTGTCACCCGCAGCAACCGGAAGTCCTCGGCGGAAAAAATTGCCACAGAGTTTCGAAACGCCTCTGCAACTGATGCCAGTACCATGACAATTCGTCGGGAACTGCACACGATGGGATTCCATGGCCGTGCTGCTGCCCACAAGCCCCACATCAGCAGGGTCAACGCCAAGCGACGTCTGGAGTGGTGCAAAGCCCACAGAAACTGGACAATGGACCAATGGAAACGTGTAATGTGGACAGACGAATCTCGCTACACACTAAGGCAATCCGATGGACGAGTTTGGGTTTGGCGCATACCTGGAGAACGCTTCTTACCTGAGTGCACAGAGCCCACAGTCAAGTTCGGAGGAGGAGGAATCATGGTGTGGGGCTCATTTTCATGGTACGGACTGGGCCAGCTCGTTCCTGTGCAAGGAATCATGAACTCCGACCGTTATCTGAATGTTTTGGACAACTGTGCACTTCCAACGTTGTGGCAAATTTTCGGAAACGGGCCATTTCTCTACCAACACGACAATGCTCCGTGCCACAAAGCGAGGCGTGTACAGCAGTGGTTTGCGGACTCAGGGGTCGAAGAAATGGGTTGGCCGGCACAAAGTCCCGACCTCAATCCTATAGAGAGTCTGTGGGATGAATTGGAAAGACGCTTGCGGGCCAGATCACATCGGCCAACTTCTGTACCTGAACTGATTCTCGCTCTTCGGGAGGAATGGAGGAACATTCCGGAAAGTACCTACCAACATTTGGTGGAAAGTCTTCCCCGAAGGGTGGAAGCTGTGATTCGGGCAAAGGGATGTGCAACGCCCTATTGATTTCCATGAAATCGTGGCTAGAGCGCAAACGTGCATGTGTCCGGATATTTGTGATCATATAGTGTATATGCTTACGTAGAAAAGCGTTGGCAATAGTTTTTGAAGAAAGATTATTAAATAGGAATGCTAACAAATTAAAGGATTCATATATGTCCTAATCTATAGAGAAATGCTACTTTCTCCATTTAACTTTTCAGATTGTTTTATTCAGCTTGAAGTATACGTTTCCCTTAGAAGTACGCCTTTCTTAGCAACCAGAGGCTTCCTTTGCAACCTCATCTAATTCATAACAATGAAAGGCTTCTTTAGATATCAAATGCTTTCCTTTTCGTTCTCGATTTCTTTAAAATCCTATCGGTCCTGGGCATTTCGGTTGCCTGACTTTTTATAGCTATAGATCATAGCTATACGTTTGGCTGACGTTCGAACACAAACGGGTAATCTACCCTTGAACTACTTTTTGAAAAAGCTGGAAATTACTGCCCAGACTTTATGCCAATATGGAGAAGCAGACTCGGTCGCCCATATCTCTTCAACTGTCTAAGGAGAGAAAATTTCCCTGATTCGCTAAAGGAATCAACTTTCCATTTCCCATATCAGAAGGAGAAAAAAATGCCTTCATTTTGAGCTGCCCTCTGCTTTACCAAAGTTTGCTTAACCTAACCTAATCAAACACTGATTCAAGTTTCCCTGAATTTTTCGACTGATCGAAATATCGATGATTTATTCGGCACATTTCGTTTTGTGAAACGCTGAACGAATACTTTAGTACGAATTATTCTTCGAATAACGTTCCACAATAAACATGCTCAGGTACGCTGAGCGCCATTTTAAAACAATGTGAACTGACTCTGTACTAGGGAGATCATTCATCATCGTGTATCATATGATGTATTAATAGCGTGAAATTCAAACATCTATCTTTATATATATGAGCGATATCAGTTGAAATGTGGGTAGCGCGACTTTAGAAGCACCCTCTTCGCTTCTGCCATTTCGGCTTACGAAAGGTTTCATAGGAACGCTCTCTTCGGTTATTAGAGGACGCTTTGTTGTGATGTGAACTGTGGAGTCGGAATGTTTTATTTTGCAGTAGGATAATTTCCACCAGTCCCTGTTGCGATAAACGGTAAACGCAGGCTGAAAGCATTGTGGCAAAATGATAGGACGAGAGAGTTTTGGAAGGGTTTCGAAATGAGAAATATTAACATTTCCTGTTCCATCGCTCATTTTCAATGTGACAGTAAAAGTGAGTGTATGAAGGAGGGGGGGGGGGGGTATCTGTTCAATTAAATTTTGACTATTATTTGCAAGACACCCCTAAGGGTTTGCAGGTCTACGTATCAATGCTAATAAATAATCATTATTGATAAAAATAGGAAAGAAAATTCCACAGCCAGGATTCGAACCAGGAACCTTCAGCTCTTTCCTACTTTCATCAATAATTAAACATCTGAGATATGGCATGTAAAAATCCTCACAAGACCATTCATTATTTTCTTCTTCAAATAATCATTGTTCGACCTTAATAATTATTCATGGAAGAAAGAATACTTCATATCGCTCATGGACTTCAACAATAGCGCATCAGAAAATTAATAATTTCTGAGAAAATATAATTCGCATAGTGAAAGATCATTTTTTACTAAATGCTTCACATTTTTATGTACAAGGTGAGACCGGAAAGTCCGGTGAATGACTCGGAAAAACAAACGGGGACAGACATTTCAGATTTAAAACTTTACTATCCTTCAAGGTAAGCCCCCATGGCCACAATACACTATTGACATCGTTCGTACAACTGTTGCATGGCGTGTGAAAACAGTTTTACACTCTTTCGGTTTTGCTTGAAGTTCCCTCGTCACAGCCGCTTGAACGTCGAGAAATGTGTGTCCTTTCACTGTTGATTTCAAACGAGGAAACAGGTTCCAGAACTTTACCATCCTCCGTATCCTCCAGACCTGTCACCGCCGGACTTCTTCCTGTTTCCTCGTTTGAAATCAACAATGATAGGACACAGATTTCTCGACGTTTCGGATATTCAAGCAGTACCGAAAGCAGTTTACAGAAATGTATTTTTATATGGAGAACACGCACCGAAATGTATTTTCAAAACAATGATAGTCATGTAGAGCATATTATGTAAGTAAAAATGGTTTTCATTAAAAAATGTTTACTTTTCCTATGTATGGATTAACTCATTCTTAAAAAAATTTTGAGAAGTGCCATTGAGAAGTGCCCATGAGCGATATCAATACCACTATAATAATATCTTGTAAATGTTCCAAGGAGGAGCTTTAGCTCTGAAATAGAAATACATTTAATCATTTAATACAATAAATTAATCCCCCCCCCCCCCCCCGAGTAGGGTAAGGCAAATAGCAGACCCTGCGGTCATCTGTTTTTACCTCTGTACGAGGGTGAATCAAAAAGTAAGTTACGCTCAGCACCATCTGTGGTTGAAGAGTGCCGATATCATTCGCCGTTTTTAAGGATGTTGCCCGTATTAGCCGAGTCTTCCGAGATTATATGTATAATCTCGGAAGCCTGGATAGAGCTTATTCATGAGAGCGACGTAGTTCCATAGCAACTTATCACAGTGGCTGTTTGGAGTGACTTCACTCCATACCACAGAGCAGGCTACCATTTTGTATACCAGGTCTACAACAAAAAACACATGTGCTCCATAAAAAATATAGGATTATCCTTCTATGGAGAACAACTGACAAGTAATGACAAAAATTTATATAAACAAAATATATATACATCTGGATTGACTATGGATTCATATTTAATTAAAAAAAAGTTCACTGAGCAACCAGAAACATGGCCCAAAATGAAGTGGTGTGACATGTATTTCTACCTGATTTGCACACCAAGCAAAATCACAAAGCAGCAAATACAAGTACTTTTAGTTTAAATACTGCATTATTTTAACATGATAATGTTTTAAGGCTGGACATCTATCTATAAAAAACGTGATGCGAAAACCGACACCAAAAAGTGTTACGGAAACAGTTTTGCATTGTTGTTGCACGTTTAACCATTGTTGGCGCCGGCTTGAATCAAACGCTGGAACTGAAAAGTCACCTGACCACTGTTGTCTGACCAACAATTTTTCTTCAAATCTTTACTACAGATATACACTACATGATCAATGGAGTTGGGACACCCCTGTGAACACATGGGGTATTTCTCCTGGACTGGACTGGGCCCGCTCATCAAGGTGGACGGAAACCTTGATGATGGCTACAGGACCATTCTGGATAACGGGGCACTTCCAGCGCTGTGGGAACACTTCGGTGACGGGCCGTTCCTCTTCCAGCACGACAATGCGCCTTGCCACAAAGCAAGATCCATATCCGACTGGTTTGACGAGATGCGGGTTGAAGAACTGGATTGGCCCGTCCAGAGTCCTGATCTCAACCCCATCGGACATCTTTGGGACGAAAGTGAATCCTGATCCTTGTTCGTGTCTATTTGAGGAATGGTTTTGAATTAATTATTCCTCGGGCCCAAAATCTAAGGTGCATTGCTACAGTTACTGCACTGAGATCGCTGCTAATCACCAGCGGAAAATGGAACATTAAAGTTGGGCAGAACTTGCGGACATGCATATGATTTACGGAGAAGCATTTGGAAGGGATAGAGTTGCGCAAAAACTCTATCAAAAGCGAATTGCCGTAAAAAAACAAAGCAGCCAGGCAGCTAACTACTTCACGGCTCACTCCTGTCCAGAACCGTCATGGCTTCAATTGGCTTCATTTTAACAATTGGCGATGTTAACAATAGGATTTGGAATCTACCTTTAATATATGTCATTGATGTAGAACATATTATATAAATAAAAATGGTTTTCATTAAAATATGTTTATTTTTCCTATGTATGGAAGCTTATAGAACACCTTGTATAAAAAAGAATTAATTAAATCTGTTTGCCAATAAATAAATTTATTCACATGCGGAAAGGAAAACTTTATTCAGAAGATACAGTAAATAATTTCTGAATGCAAATCACCTATAAAAACTAACTGAATTGTTCTTAAACAAATAATCATATGTTAAAGTAGTTTTAAATAATTCTTAAAAAATTAAAAAAATGCCTCGATTAGCTTAGTGTTAATTTATATGAGAATTAGTGGCGGCCTCCGGTGGACTTCTATAGGTGGAGAGTCTGTGTCATTGTTAAGTTTACAACAATGGAAGCTATAGGAGTGAGGCGACTGTTTGTTTTTTAGACTGTGGGAAAACGTTCTCTCTCGTGACAACTTATTTAGGAGATGGCTGTAGAGTGACTTCGTAATAGCTTCTACCCGACTTTCCCTAGCTTTGAATATTTTTTATTAGTAAGTTTTCGTGTATTTTTAGTAAGTTTTAATATTTCTCGTTTAAAGGTGGTATTTGCCAAAATAAATAGTGATACATATTCGCCGTAATTTGTTGTACTCCCTACTGAAAGTTCATCAGAATATATTACTCGACTTAATATCAGTAGGTCTTGTATTTGAGCATTATTATCAAATGAATTACATTCGATAAATTACGGGATGTTTAGCCACTTGTATATATGCTGTCGATTCCAAGCCGTTTAGAAAATTGTCTTTCCTCATTCTATTGCTGGATTGTGCCATATGATCTTTATATGCAGTTTATCAATTAAGGAAGTAATAATGGTGTATAGCTCAACTTTTAAGCTGGCTGTCCATCATCTAGCGTATGGCAGCAATTAAGTGCAATCATTAATCGCCCCGTTTTCGTCTTTTAGGATAATAATGCCTACATGGCACAAAAATTAACCATCCAGTAGCTCTAGGTATATACAGGGTGTTTTTGAATTGAGTACAGATTTTTTGAGAGATGATAGAAGAGGTCCTTAGAAGTATTTTTTGTCATATGAACATGGGGTGACATTGAACAATCAAATGACACCGGGACGCAGTGTGCGTCGGTAGGCCTAGATTATTTTATTTTTAACAATTAACACAAGCAATCTACTGTAATAACTTTTAAAGTAATTGTTTGCAAAGAAATTTCAAGGTGCACGTGCTTGTTCGTTGAAAAGTCTTAGGACAAACTTCGTCAAGGAGATTCCATGGTATCCAACCCCTTTGTAAAATACCATTAGTCCATATGTAAATGAACTAATCGCATTCTGGGAAAGAAGTAGGTAAAGATTTGTTTTAAAAAGTTCACTTGATGTACTTTTTACATGTGTAAAGTTAAACAAACAGTATGAATAGTTTTACATGAAATGATTATGCAGACATGCATCTGTGTCTCGGTGCTGCTGTTACCATGAATGGTGCAAATGGCGGTCATTTCGAACAATTACTGTTTTGAATTTTTCTTATTGTTGAGGCATAAGAAATGTTATTTTTCAGGTAACATCAGTAATAACTTTGATCTAACGCATTTAGTAATGTTTGAAATGAAATACACTTGTGGTTTGTGAAAATTGCAACATCATGAAGGAATCGTGCGAACAGAATGAAATTTATATCATGGAATTATTAATAACGACACAATTGATTATTGTTTCAGAACAACAATTTTTCAAATCAATCAGTAACGTCTCCTTCCACATGCCATATCTGCAAAGACTAAATATTAAGCACGCATCGCTTGAGACTTACAACGATCATATCGGATTCATCGCAACAACGAGCAACAACGCCAGCACAAACGCTCTCTTAGCGCCCACCGACCGTTTAGTTCTTACGTAGAAGATTATTATTATTCATCACAACCAAATATCATAGTAAATACAGAAGTAAGACTTTTAAACTTTCTTGTGACAATTTAAATTAATTATTAAGGCCAAACAAACTGCGGACTCTTATAGCTAGTGGTCTAGTGACAAGAGCTAACCATAGACCTCATTAGTGGAAACCAAATTGCATTGCTTTTAATCGTCCTATCAAATTAAGCAGACGGGTCTTCGGAGCACGATGTCAAATACGAAGGTTAAGATGTGCAGAGTGGATCGTGCTAGATTGTCTATCAATGGCGACTTCTTAGCCTTGTGTAATTGGCAGTCCTGTTAGCAGCAGCTCAACTGAAACTTATAGCTCATGCAGCCATCATAACATCGAGGCAATTGCATTAACCTTTTCGTCACCTACTAGCAGCTGCGACACTTCCTCGCTAGCAATACTCAAAACAAATACGAAAAGTCAGTTTGATCATTTTTTATGTTGGCTTATGCAATCACTGCGTTAGCAGCTACAGTATTTTGAACTGGATGTGACACTTAGGAAATGTACGAAAATTTCTAAGACGTATCTAGAGATTGGTTCAGTGATTGGTGTGAGTTTAGCAACTATCAGCCGTGTCGTCAAGTTGTAGCAGGAAACCTGAGCGGTTTCTCCTAAACGTAAAGGAAAGGCGGTCGTAAGAAGAAAACTACTAGAGATGACGCTTACTTGCTTCGACAAAGCGAAAAGGATCCCCGCAAGACTCGAAATCTATTGGGATGGCTGCTGGAGGACCTTGACGAGCTAGTTGACGACTGACCATATCCCAGTCATGATCAAAGGAGAAATGTAGCGCCAACATAAAAAATGATCAGGAAAGAAAGAGTGCAAGAAAAGGGGGCTGACATTTCCTGTTCAACCTAACCTAACCTAACTTCTACAATTTACTAATCTTGCGGTTGCTTTTGACATTACATCATTACATAGCATCTGAGATCGCGAATGATACCCAGTTGCACGCTCCATAATATCACGTTTGACCTTCGAAAAAACATGACGCTGGATGATGTCGTCTAATGTGTGTGTGGCCTTCACTGTAGTCTATGTTGAAGCCAGACGCGTCGAAGACATGATACGTTGCCATTGCGTCCACGAGCCCAATGTAGCCAAATGTGTCACGCCTGTTGCAGAGCTCCACTGTTATGTTACACTTGTGAAGAAGCGGAACGGGCCGTCACTGCCATGCGTTGAAGAGAAGTTTTTTTCCCTCCCGTGGTGCCGTCACATTCGTAGTACTCTGCTGGAGTTTCGATGCGTCCAGTTTTCTTCAAATCAACGTTTCTATGCTTGCATCATTGCCATACAAAGTGTATGATTCTTTAGCGGACTTATATGTGTACGCCTTACGACAATTCACAGGGCGCTGCTAGACCCAATCATCGCTTTTCAATTCTAATCATTTACATCTTATACCTTGCTTTACATTCCTTGTATGTTCCACGTGCTTGCCCATCGTTCTTCATGGTGTTGCATTTTCAGAAACAGTAGTGTAGTAGTGTCTCCTAACCTCTTTAACAGTCATTCTCGTATTAATGCCACAAATTTGAATTTTAAAAATTGCGGATTTGTAATCCTTCATAGCCTGATAATCTAAAATCCCAACTCATTTTGTTTTGCAGTACGAAAATGGCGACGGGCAAAAGTTATGAAACTGACGATAAGTTGATCAATTATATCACGGAACATTCAATAAGGTTGACTCCTATTCAAAACAGGCTCAAAGAGGTAAAAAATACATTTTAATTTATAGCAATCATAATCATTGTCACAGTCAAACAAGTTCTGAATGTATATATACAAAATTATAAACTAACTTAAATTTTGCACAAAACTTTAATGAACATGAAAAAATTACTTTACAGACGTGATGGGCAAATGAATTCCCAAATGAACTCTACGAATTTTGAAAAGTTGAATGTTATTGTGCAAGGAATATGATTTCTTTATGTTTTCGGGGTCACTGAACGCGTAAAAGATGCTTAAATTGATCGATTAGCTCTTGTTTTCGATATAACAGCACTTATTAACATATAGATTACAATGTTTAGCAGAAATTGTCGGGGTTGTTTACACATTGCCAGGGCATTTTTCTATTGTCCATAAGAGCAGAATGTCAGTCGAAATTCTCATAGAAGCACTTCCGTACACTTCAGCAATACAACCATTGTCGTCACTTCATAAGAAATGAAAACCCATTCAGGCAACACTACCACTGATCACGTGATGAACACGCCGATCATTTAATGGCACCATGCTGCGAGAAGGCTGCCAACAGTGTAAACGTGGGCACCCAGTATTTAGTGGAAAACTCCGTAACTTGAGCTCAGGTCATGACTGTAGTGCGAAAAATAGAGCTAAACTAGAAATTTCAATGCCAATTTCGAATTCAGTGACCCCTAATTACTCAAAATTAGCTCTCTCATTTCCATAACATTTTGCGTGGTGAACAGCATTATCAAATGACCACTATAACTTGTCATGTTTTTGTATTCATAAACTTTTAAAAAACTGGAGAAAAGAAAAAAGATGTACCTTCAGCTTGCCATAATTATAAACTCAGTCTGCAAAACAAATTGTTTCCACACATTTAGTACTTCGTGGGCCTTCCTTTTTTCTGATAACTTCAAACATTTTGTTTGGCATTGAATCAAGAAAGATATGAAGGTATTCGACTGGATTTTTCCTTTAATCTCTAATTGCATTTTTCAGTTCTTGAAATTTTCAGTTGGATTGAGGACTGGGAAACGTGCACCCAGGCTGAAATATTAATACGATTTTCATGAAACCATGTGTTCATCATGTTTGTGTGTGGCAGGGAGCATTATTTTGTTAAGTCCAATTTTTTCTTCAATCTCAGCAAAGGCTCCAAGTTGTTCTTCTAAGAACCCTTTATATCCCAAGGAATTCATCCGACCTTCAACCATTACTAAATCACTTTTACCCATAGAGAATACTAATCCCTAACTATTACTGAACAACCATTCATTTGGCGACTCGTTTGAATCTTCTTTTCTTTAGATGATGATAGATGAGTGGACATCTCAGTAGTACATGAGAAATAGTTTGTCGAGAACAGTCCAGGGCAAGCAAAAAGTATTCTCTCAGCTGCAAAGTAACGAACATGAGATCCAGCTCTGGAGTTAAGGATTTTCTTCCTTACTTTGCCACGAAGTCCTCTTGCTAACCTCTGACAGCACACTGAGATTTGCTTATGTGACCTGCAATTTGTCTCTAGGACACGCAGCATCCAAATTTTACCAACTTTTTCTTCCTTCGATTCAGTTCTTCGTGGCATTGTGAAAACACAAAAACAAGTAGCTAACCACAGTGTCGAATAATCCGTTGTTCCTAATTTTATTCTAAAATGCTAAAATTCGTTCACACAAAGTGGACAGAACCATTTGATTCAAGGTGAGTTTTTAATTTTGGCCACACTAATGTACATCTTTTTGGCTTTTCTCTAATTTTTGAAAACATTTATGAATACAAGAATATGACAACTTTTAGTGTCATTTTATAGCTGAATACGTTGCCTATAGAAGTTTGTAAGTTTCCTTTTCATTAAAGATTTGTGAAATATATGTCAGTTTATAATTTTGCCCAGGAGTGTAGCTTCCTTGTTCCTTGTACAGCTTACAGGTCTGATGAACAAACGTATTAACGGTATAATAAACACACAGTTATTGCTTAATCTGGACCAACTATAATTTGCATTATGCATAGTAATAACGGACCCAACTCCATCAATAAAAATGTATTAATTTGCTTTGAAATTGTAGGAAACTCAGAAACACCCTTTAGGTGGCATGATGGGAGCACCTGAAGTAACACAGTTACTGATGAATCTGATCAAGCACACTGATCGTAAAAAAATAATAGAAGTCGGTATGTATGTATTGGAATTGGCGGTAGATTGCCGTGGAAAATTCAGTCTAAATATTATATCAACATTTTTATTTTTAGGTGTTTTTACGGGCTTCAGTACGTTAGGGTTTGGGATGGCTCTTCCTGACGATGGAAAAGTAATTGCTTGTGATGTGAGTGAAGAATTCGTTAACATTGGAAGACCATTTTGGAAAGAGGTAGAGTGCACTAAACAAATCATTCTGACGTATTTGACATATGTAATATACTGGTTACGTTTATTTCCTGTTTTAAAGAAAAACGTGTTTAATGGGTATTTAAATGAACTGATTTTTTCCCTTTTCTCCAAGATGAATGTCTCACTAAGAACTGGAATTCTTTATATTTTAAAAATGTCTGGCCTTTTTATGATCCTTACTACTTGGTACTTTTGCGTATCTCTGTAATTCATCGTCTTTATTTTTTTATTGATTATTAAATTTTTTAGACTGTTATCATATTATTGCGTTGTGAAATTCTAGAGATTTTTATATTCGTTCTGAACAGAAATTGCATCTTTTGGAACTTGGAAGGTGGTTCCTTGAGGGCTTTTATTTCAGTTGGTCACAGCGAGCGCGTATGTAATTTGAAATTTAATTTTCGTTCAGAAAATCCTTCTACTTTATATGGTTTCAAAAATTGTGCGTCAGAAATGCACATTCATGAAACTGGAGAGAAGTATCAAAATATATGGAAGATTATAAATTTAGGGTATTTAAATTATTATTGAAAAAAAACCCCATTAAATTTCATGGACTAGATGAAAATGCAGAAGCCAAAATCTTCATTACCATAGCCCTATCACGTTCAAGATACCGCGACCAATAGTCCACTTATAGGTGAATTCCTCAGGCGAAGATGTTCGAAGTTCATCGTCTTGGGTGATCCCATCAAGTACCGTTTATGACAAAAGGGCGTCATGAAATTACATTGACATCGCGTTCTTCCCAGTCATAAAGCGACGATTTTTATCGTTATGAACTTTGTGCTTTTGTCTTAATGTACGTGATTTTTGGTTTTGTACAATCTTTAACGACTACCAATAAAATTTATAGAAAAGTTATTTTATTATTGCGTCCTAATGCATTCTACTTTTAAAGAATTCTGTTTTTTTTTTTCAATTTAATTAAACATCTTTATCATATTGATTATTTTAGGCTGGTGTAGACAAGAAAATCGAAGTGATAATTCAGCCAGCAGCCACCACTTTAGGTAAATAAGATTTATTTTAAAAACTGATTCATTTAATAAAAAAAAACAAAAAACAGTGACCACAGTGGTATTAAATAATTTTACGTATCTTTTGAATCCTTTTGCGTATCTCTTAAACCGTTCAATCTTGAGGAATTGTTTATAAAGATATTTTCATTATATTTTCATATGAGCAAATACGAATATACTAAAATTCTATCTATCTTTTCTATTCCTCTTTATCTTTCGGTGTCGAGGATATTAAATAACCATTGGCTCTATTTGAAAATTTAACCTAGCAGGGAGTCAGCCTACTGATACTTTTGATTGGTCTTCCAAGCTTGTTAGTAAAGGGATAAACACAAACACAGTCTTTTGCCTTAGCACTCTCGGCTAAGAGTACAGAAGTTTTATATAAAAAAGAGTAAAATTTGAAAATGTAAAGTTAAAGGTAATAAGATGGTCTTATAGATATCTACGAGGTGATCAAAAAATCCCTTTATCCTAAAAAAAAATTTGAATCATTGAAAATAGACGATCTTAATGATAATAATTTTGTGTAATGTTCTCTGCTTATGCAGACGAGTTCACAGAAGCCGTTTAATGCGTTCCTCATTACTTTGTTGTTACTGCGAAACGAGCATGTTACTGCGGCTAACTCATTTTTTTTTTTTTTTTTTTTTTCCTCATTGGAAGGAGATTTTGGGTTTAACTTTTTTTTTCAGAGATGAAGCATGATTTCACTAAATCGCCCATAACTGAACGTTGGAACGTTTTTTATTACCGCCGCCCATAGATAAACCCAGAAAACGTACGCCAACAACGTTAATCGCTGCTACCGAGGACACGAAATTCAACCTTGACACACGCATCCAATCAGGAGTAGCGATAAGTACTCCGCATCCTCGTGCTGTCGTGGTTCTATCATCACGAAAAACGGAAAAAGAATCACCGAATAGCATAAAATCTGATATGGACGCTACAGAAATAGTACAACATTCTCAAATATTTTTTGAGCATTTGGACGGAATTGAGGAATTGACGGCAGTACATCACACTCCACCATCACTTCGATGTACAAAGAGGTAGAAGGAAATCATTATGAACATCTTCTGTGAACTCATTTGTTAAATATAAGATATAGAACATTACATAAACATTTCATTATGATTGCGCACACATTTCTGCCAATGAATTAGAAACAACTGTGAATTTGCTTTAATCCGTTTTTATGCAAAATACCTAAATGTCATGTGATACGCGCCTGTACTTATCACTTTTTTTATAGAAGGAGCTGGATGAGTCTAATCATGGAACTTGATCAACATGGGGAAAAAGAAGGACCTAACTGACTTCGAAAAATCACTGATTGTTGGTGCTCATATAGCTGGAGCAGCCGACTGGATTTTTAACAACTGTTGGAAAAATGATCCAGAATCAATGTGTGATCAATCCAGAATCAATGTGGCCCAAAGACTACTAATCGTGGGCGAGACCACCGTCGTTTAAAACTATTGTATTTGTTCGGAGAAATAGGACATCCACTATGCACCAATTGACAGATGATTCTAACTAATTTCGTCTACAGTGGAGTCTGGACATGTGAAGACTGCAAAAAGGTAGATGATAGGTAGAAGATTTGGCGGGAGCCCCATGAAGCTGTGCTTTATCAAGACAACAGAAGGTTCTAGTGATGCTGTCATAGTATGAATCTTCTTCTGTTGGCATGAAAATGGTCCCCTAATATTCATAGAAGGTCATGTGTGTTCTAAGGACTTCGTTGCCAACCAAGTCTATCCGGCAGTGCTGTATTTTTATCCTGCATGTGACGGCTTCTTCACGGGCGACAGTTCTATGGTTCATCGCGCACGGTTAGTTCAAACAGGGTTTAGCGAGCACGAAGATGATTTCAGAGCCCAGATCTCAACCGCATAGAGATTGTTTTAGACTTGTTGGAACAACATACTCGACAGCAAGATCCTCTTCCAACAAATCTTGATGAAAGCCTGATCTTCCATTGACTTAAGATTGCTTCAACTCCTTATTGATTCTATGCCAATGCCCTTTAGCCCGAATTAAATAGGGCATTGTTATTCGTATTTCTACCAATAATAAGCCCTAAATTTGCCCTATCTATGTTGAAGATGAAACAATGATATTACGTTTCATTGGGCAGGCCTTCTTACGACTGGCCATGCCCAGTCCAACTTTCTCGGGACAAATTATAATTCCAACATCTGTAAATCTTTGAAGATGAGCTCACGATCAAAACGCGTCAGGCGAAATTAAAATTCTACCTTCCTGTTGGTTTGGACTTCTTTATTTAATTCAATTAAAAGGACTATAGGCTACTTATTTCAAAATATCTTACTATATACAGGGTCTTTATAATTAAAGTTACATTTTGACATGGCCATAAAAAAAAACTACTGGACCAAAAACTATAATACTTGGTAATATTATACAAGAGGGCATGGGAAGTTCATGCCCACCAAAATAAAAAATTAGTTCAAAACGTCACCACCAGCATGGAATGGTGCTCTATGCAATATTCGTATACGAAATTAGACACGAAGACACAGGTTAACAAGTCTTTAATCGTTACTAAAATCAGTTACATGACTAAAATTATTTTTAGTAACCATTAAAGACTTGTTAACCTGTGTCTTCGTATCTAATTTCGTATACGAATATTGCATAGAGCGCCATTCCATGCTGGTGGTGACCTTTTGAACTAATTTTTTTTTGGTGGGTATGAACTTCCCATGCCCTCTTGTATAATATTACCAAGTATTATAGCTTTTGGTCCAGTAGTTTTTTTTATGGCCATGTCAAAATGTAACTTAATTATAAAGACCCTGTACAAGGTGCCTCAAACCTTTAGGATCAAAATCTACGGATGATAGAGGATTGTAAACTCTATCGTAAAGAGTACCATCTTTGTTACTCTATTTGCTTTCTTTGAAGTAAATAAAATATCATCATCATCAAACTGAATATTTTCAGATAGGGAGCCAATGGTCGGAAATTCATATTTCAGGCGTCATTGTATGTGGTCCAACTTTATGGAACGTGTGCCCTAATTATTAAAATACTAAGTTAAGCTGATAGTTCTTTAAGGTATAGATTATAATTGCCATTTTGTTTAAGAAGTATTTGTATTTCTTTCGGGGCGGATTCTTTTGTGAACAGATCAATTGATTGCTAAAGGAGAAGCAGGAACCTTCGACTTAGCCTTCATCGATGCTGATAAGGAATCCTACGAAACGTACTACGAAAAATGCCTCGTCCTTTTGAGGAAAAGTGGTATAATCGCCGTCGATAATGTAAGTCGTATGGTAATGTTGCGTAAGACCTATGATATTTACATAAGATTAATCTCTTAAAACTCTATTAACTTTAACAATAAGCAGAGAATTCAAACAAACAAATCCGATCTAGATACCATTTTTTTTCTTTCTCATTCGAGTGTTTAGCTTCTTAATAAAAAGCCGTTTGTTAATCATTATATTAATGCAGTTGTTGATTTTTGTCTAGGTTATTTGGGATAAATCGGTTCTCGAGGAGAATGACGGGCGACAAGGACAGAAGGAGATAAAAGCGTTCAATGATAAACTGAAAGACGACCAACGCATTGACATCAGTATGTTAGCGACTGGCGACGGTCTTACTTTAGCTTTTAAAAGATGATCCATTTGCCAAGACTTTACATAAATGCTTTTGTTAGCACATCTTGCAGAGAAATGAATTTAATTCATGTTTGAAAAGAAACAACCCCAACCCTAGCTGTATTCTTCAAAATGTTATATCGTTACATGATTCCAATAAAACTGAAAAACTGAAAGATAATTTATTTAAATATTTTTTAAGTTTACGTACTAAATATCTTGGGAACTTTTTTCGAGTAATGTGCTTCAAGGAGAGCTTCAGAAAAGAAAAGCCTTTCATTTCTACGCAGCCTTGTATAATACACTATCTAACCAAATGTAATCGGACACTTTCGATTTTAAACGTTTTGTCGAATATCTAGAAAAATACTTGACAAATCATCCTGAAACTTCAGGGATGTAAAGAGCACGTTACACCACATATATTTCAGCGAAGGTTTTGTTTCGAAGGCAAATAGGGGACCAGCAACAAAGTGAACCAAAAAAATAATGTTTGGGATCACCCTGAAAAAAGTAATGCTTGAAATGCGTTGTAGCTTTAGCATAGGATTAAGAAGCTTCTTTTACTTAACCGTATTCATTTATATGAGACTAGCACATGTATTCATGGAGATATAAAGATTTCTTTAAAAAAATCGAATTGTTTTCGTAAGTGTTTTGTTTATAACATGCAGCGTATTCAACCCAATGCAATGCCATTTTCAGGAAACTTGGCAAATTACAATAGAGACAACACCCTGCGATCAGAATATGAAAATATTAAATATTTGATGAAATATGAGCATTTTTACTAAATAATGTTTACTGAGCATGCGCAAGTGTTACCAAAATGTCTCCATAATTTATTAGTCAAATGTATAGCGCTACTCTTATAAAAACTCCAAGCAAATATCGTGAAAATTCGGAAAGATTTCGCCGATAGAATGAATTGAATTTCAGTTGCTCTCAAAAATAAACAAAACGACAAGGGGTTTTCTCCAAATTTTTATTTTTGGATCGGACACCAGTATCAAGTTCTTTTCCTTAAGCTGATATGAAGTCAATATGCCTTCATATCAGCATAATAAGAAGTTGGTTACTGGTGTCTAGTCCAAAAATAAAAATTTGGAGAACACCCCTTATCGTTTTGTTTATCTTTGAGAGCAACTGAAATTCAACTCATTCTATCGACGATATCTTTCTGAATTTTCAAGATATTTGCTTGGGCTTTTTAGAAGAGTAGCTCTATACATTTGGCTAATAAATAATGCAAAAGACATTCTTGTAAATCTTACGCATGTGCAGTTAAACATTATTTAGTATAATTGCTCATATTTCATCAAATATTTAATGTTTTTCTATTCTGATTGCAGGTTGTTGTCAAGTTTTGTCTGTACTGTAGTTTGTCAAGTTTCCTGAAAATGGCATTGTATTGGGTTGAAATCCCTGCATGTTACAAACAAAAAACTTAGGAAAGCATTTCGATTTTGTTTAAAGAAACCTCCATGAATATATGTGCTATTCTCATACAAATGAAGAGAGATAAGTAAAAGAAGCCTCATTTGGACGGTTTAAATACTAACGTTATGTCAAGTTACACTTCGATAAGTAGAGATTTTGAGATCTTAACGGTGGCTGTAAACCAGAAGTTTGTTATTGTGTCAATATACCGTCCACCAACTGGAAACTTTAAAATTTTCTGTGCGCATCTTGCAGATGTACTTTACGAACTTAAACGCTCTGGAAAAATTTTGGTCTTAGTTGGGAACTTTAAAATCGATCTAAGCAAACCAATCGATCTCCTGCACTTAATGGCTTAGCCGACCCGATCACTCGATCAGGCCTTCAACAGATCACATTTTTTTTATACCCATTACTCAATACATTACAGTATTTATTCACCAATTGACGGCTGTTTTGCGTCATTTAACTTGCCATGCTCTAGTTACGCTTTTGATACAGCGATAAGTGATCATTTTCCGCTTCTCTTAATAACCAAGTAAAATGTCCCACCTAAGCAACATGTTAATTCACCTTTTAATACAATTGTCACCCCTCATAAAATAATGGTATTCGATTCCTTCTTGATGGCTACCGATTGGTCTTTCGTTCTCACCGCAACTGAATGATGTAAACACAATGTTTCAAAAATTTATTGCGCATGTAAAAATAGGATTTGAACGGTACTTCTCTAGTTTACCTGCTGGTCCAATCGTTACTCCAAGTGAGCCTATCAGAAAACCATGGATAACACTGAATATTCTATCCCACTCAAAATGAAAAATCAATTCTACCTCAAGGCGTACAAAAATCCTACTCCATCAAATCTGAGAGCATACAAAGATCACTCTAATATATTCAAGAATCTGATAAATCGGGCAATGGACAATTACTTCATCGGTCTTTTTCGCCATTAAAGACGTTATTCTCGGGTACCATTTTCGAACTCTAACAAAGTCACTGAGTACGATTTAATAGAATTTCTGCAAATTCTTTTGCCTTCTAATCTACATGTGGCGGATTGTGACATTCCGTGCACTACTATGGTAGAAGCGCTTCACCCTACAGGTTTTTTTGTAGCCCCCTACAACCTCGGATGAAGTTTATGAGGTAATATCTCATCTGAAATCCTCCAAAGCTCTCGACCCGTTAGATTTCAGACCCGATGTATTAATTGCAGCTAGGTTAGCTTTAGCGACTCCATTAACACATATCTTTAGTATGTCGATACTAACTGGAGTATTTCCTGCTATACTAAACAATGCCCGTATAACTCCGATCTATAAGCAGGGAGACCCTAAACTGTTTATCAATTACAGACCAATTACCTCACTTGCTACATTTTCAAAAATTTTTGAAAAGCTCTTCTACAAACGGATCTCTGCCGATATCCATGCCAATAACTTCATCAGCTCTAGTCAACATGGTTTTACACCTAAAGGCTAGTTCACATTCAGCGACTTCGCGGCGTGTAGCGAATTTCCTATTCCAGATGTTTTCAAAGTCGCGCCTGTTGAAATGCGGAGCCGTTTCTCATTCACCGGGAACGAAGCGGGGTGCCAGGCGAACTTCCTTCCTTTCCGCCGCGAATTCCATGAATGTGAAACGGCTCTGTCAACCGAAACTGCCAGATACCGCGAATTCTCCGCGAAGTCGCTGAATATAAACTAGGCTTAATAAAGACACAGAGCTAACAGAATTAGTTTCATCAGAAATGGCAGGTAATTACCATGTTGCCGCTGTGTTTATTGATTTCGCCAAAAGCTTTTGATACGGTCACTTTTCGGATATTACTTAATAAATTGGCTACGCAATACAACATCCATGGGTTGCCATTAACTTGGATCGCTGATTTCTTACGAAGTAGGCATTATTATCTTAAACTTTTTGATTTCACGTCAGCTTTGATTAGCAGAAATATGAGAGTCCCGCAAGGCTCCATATTGTCTCCATTATTTTTCAACTTATTCATTAACAATCTTCCACTAATTTTCAATCCGCCAAGAATTTTAGTGTTCGCTGACGACGTAGCATTATTAAGTAACGGAAGAATGGAGCTACTTATTGGTTTCACCATGAATGCGATTCGGGTGCAAGGATATTGCGATGGAACGTAACAGAATCGAGATCTCTGCCCTACTTCACACGGGCCACAAAATGTCTGACATCACTAAGCAGCTCAACGTCAGCCGGATGACTGTCCACAGAGTCGCAGAGAGGCTGAAGAAAGGGGAAGACCTGAAAGATCGCCCACGTGCAGGCAGACCTCGCGTTATCAATCGTGTGGGTGTCAGAAAAGCCTTCGAACGTGACCCGACTCTCAAAATGACACAGTTCGCAAAGAGAAAGATGATTTCTGTGGCCACGGTCTCCAGAGCCATCAAGAAAGAGGGTAGAAAGCGTTTAAGGCGCGTGGAAAGACCTTTGCTGACGGATGGCATGCGAGAAAAACGTCGGGAGCACTGTCGTCGCCTTCTCAACGACTTGAAGAGCCATGGCAATCGCATTGTCATCTTTTCTGATGAAAAAAACTTCACGGTCGTCAACAAGCAGAACGACCGCGTGGTCAGCTTCGGCCAGGACATCTCCGAGATCCGCTACCTGACTACAATCTGGGATCCGGCCTCAATGATGATGCTCCAAGAATGGAATGAAAATGCCGTCAATCTGGTTCCCGGCCTGTTACAGGCTTACCGCGGCTGACTACAAGGACATCTTGACCAAGAACGTTCTGCCCTGGGTGAAAAAGATGACGAGGAATGCGGACTGTTATTCAACAGGACGTTGCCCCGGCCCACAGTGCCAAGACCGTTCAAGAGTGGTTGGGATCGAACATGAACTTCTGGTCGAAGGACTTTTGGCCAACTCAGTCGCTCGACCTCAACCCTCTTGACCACCGCGTGTGGGCGCATATCGAGAGTAAGGCCTGCAAGATCCGTCGCAGCAATTCGACCAGCTGAAAGCATCTGTGGACCGCCATGAAGACTACATCCGTAACGTTTGTCGGGCCTTTAGACCGTGCCTAGAGCCTGCATCGATTTATGTGCACTGTGTACACACCAATGTAAATTCTGACAATAAAAACAGTGTCTAACTGCATCACACACCTTCTAACACAGCTAGTTACGTCATTTTTGCGGGAATCCTCACATGTGTAACAGAACTTTTGCAAAACCCTGCATGAGTACCTTCACTATTTTGTTTGGTTTTGATTGGCCCACTGGGGGTCGGAAATACGGGCCGGCCAGGTGGCGGAGAGGGCTAGGGTAAAAGATGGCTGCGTACAGATCTAACTTGGGTAAAAGGCGCAAAATGACCAGGCCTGAAAATGACCTTAGTAGTCGACGCCAAAAATTCTAATAAACCAACCAACAACCGGAAATACGGGGTGGGAGTTAGAGGGGACCAAGTGATCTATATGGTATTTAGGCATGTAAAGAAGTGAAATTCGATGTGCATATTCCAGTAGGCAAACTCTACATTCTTATGAAGTTTGGGCCAAATTGTCCCCGTGGGGTAGGAGTTGTGGGAGTGGCAGTCACTTGGTCTTTAGAACTATAGCAACATATGGCGTGTGATATATCATTCGATCGAAAATGATGAGAAAGGAAAGAAGATAGGGTTATTTTATATTTTCTAAATACTAAGTTCGAAAAATTAAATTATTTGATAAAAAAAAAAATAGTGATTAAAAAGTGCAGATGAAGGGGTAAAAATTGATGAACTCAGAGCTTCCGCTAATTTCCTATACATTGCTCGGGAGGCTTCATTTCTTGTTACTATCTAACACTGACCCAAACGTTCTTATACTATCCATTAATAATGCTTTAGAAAAGCTACGCGGCTGGACTAATAAAAATAAATCGACTCACTGGTGACCAAGTTGAATAAGAAGCAGGGAATAATTTCTATATTATTTGCCTCGAAATATTTTAATGTTGTTATATTACTCGTGGATCCATTCGAATCTGTTACTGTACCATTTTTTGGGGCTCTACTTCTATCTATTATCTTTTCAGAGTAAAGAAACTACAGAAGTGGTTTCTTCGTACGATGTTGTAAGTCCCTAATAATTCTCCGATATCAAGTAATTTTTCACCAATGGCAATTTTAACTATCGAGCAAATTTATACGATGCAGGTCTGCTCTTTTATTTATAAGATCCAAAATTCGCTCTTGCAGATTTCAACAGGCATAAATATTACAATGTACCAAAAAAGATACAGGTATTCAACCAGGAAAGCATTTGACATTTATTTGCCTGCTTCTAAGCATAAATACCGCATTACGAGCTTGTCGCACGCTGCGGTTGTCTATTGGGCAAAACTACCTCCGGAAATAAGACTGTTGTCACTATAATCAAAGTTTCGCTCATTATTAAAAACCCATATATTGAACCAACTTCCTTAATTGTTCGGTGTACCTTTGTAGTTTGATTCGGTTTGATTATAGTATTCTAGACGGGCTTTTGTTTATCTTAATAACGGATTATTTCTAAATTTTCAATATAGCATTTTTAACCTTAATAAACTGGTATCTTACGTAAGTTCTATGCTTGTAACACCTGGAGCTCTTAGTTAAGGGCTTGTACCTGACCTTTGTTTAGAACTTTAAATTTTAGTAATGCACATAGAATTACCCTGATCCTAGCGTTGAGGAATTGGCTTATTTTGGTTTTACATGGCATGGCCGACACTGTTTAGCGTTAATTGTTCCTTCTGTTCCTTTTCTGCCTCTCTGCGCCAACTTATTTAACTTTACATGTAGTTATTTATTTTGTAACTATTTGTTTGTTATTGTTTTGTTTACTAACTCCAAAACCTTCAATTAGGCTGTTTTTTTCTTTTTGAAATGGTTAGCCTATAGCGACGACATTATTTGTAGCCTTGAATTGTTTATCCTAATTGTAAGGTTTTTCAGTCTTGTTTCATGTTATTACTTTTAAGTGCCCTGGGGAACAACATGTCGGTCTATAACCATACCGACCGGAATCCCTGAGGCCTTATGTTTACTTAATTAAAATAAATAAATAACTTTTTTCAATGCTCCTTGTATAACAACCACTGGTTTAATGAACGCCTATTAGAGCTTCCTCCATAGACTTTCTTCTTTGTGAAGGAATTCCTGGCAATGATCCCGCACGGTGGCCCCACCCTCCCTATGTTCCTGACCTAGGCCCTGTGACTTCTACCTCTTTCCTAAAATGAAATTGAAGATAAATTTGGAAATTCGCAGAAGCACAAAAACACGTTGCAACACAAACAGCAATAACTCACAAAGAAATGTGCCTATGATTACGAAATTTGGCAGAGCAATGGCTGAAAGGTGCATCAAAAGGCATCTACTGTTTTTGGTTTGGGTGTAATATTAAAATTCTCAGATATTTTGGGTAGCAGCACTTTGTATTTAGTTTTGTACTTTTTTTCTTTAGGAAAGAACGATTTCTACTAAATCGGTGACGCTCTACGACTTTGTTAATGCATTTTTCCCCCCTCTATCATGGCTGAAAAGTTAGGGTTCATAACTCTTCAGCACTTACATACGGGTCTTATTCAATCGGGCACCACTCAAATGTTGACTTTGTGTTGTAAAATGAGGCATTGTCTTAGAACTCAAATAATGGTCCTCCAATTTTCTCTGCGCCTGGGAGTAGATGAACTTCTAACATTTGTTGATACTAAATAGCATTCGAGCTTTCTGAAATAATGTCAAATTGGATTGCCCGTGCCAACTAATGGCTCCCCAAACCATTACACTGCCTCTTCCTTACTAGCGTTTAGAGTACAGTTCCTCGTTCTTTTTTAGATCACGCCAATAGAAAGTTTATCCATCTGGACCATCTAGATTAAACTTTTTCTCGTCGCTCCAAATCACCTCTTGTATGATTCGAGACATCATTCTCGTACACAAAATAGTCTCATTTGGTTGTGCCTGGGGAGGAGTGTTGGTTGACCTTGTCTTTTATTTGCAAATCTTGCTGCTTCTTGAAAAGCATTGGCATCCGTTATTCTTCCAACAACTCGTTGTACTACTCTATGTATCACAGCTCAAACTGCTTTTTTTCGTTTTTTTTTTTAAATCTGTCACTCGTTTTATAATTGCTCTTGTGTCACGATCACGGAGGGTCATCCAGTACACTTTTCACTATAATTATCTTCTAATTCGCGGTAATTGTCAATTGCCGTATGTGAAACGTCCGACAGCTTTAGCTATTGATCTTCCTGACTGACCACTTTTATGTAGGGCCAGATAAAAATTATCTGGCCCTTTCCAAATTAACTTAAAAATTGTCATCTTGGCATTGTTTGGATTTAGTTAATTAATCAGGTAACTAATTTACAGTTAGTAGCCATTTATATTACTAATTAATGTCTTCTGTTGGTTTACAATGACCTTTCTTTACTTCAGAGAACAATTTTTGCATTATGGGCCAGGTATATTGGTGTTTTTTTTTTCTTTTTTCTGTTGAAGTTGTGATGCTCCCTCCCCCCATGCAATTATTGGTGATTCTAAAATTGAGGAAGACCTGGTTCAAAGATTGATATTTTTTTCTGGGAAAAAATGGGCTATACAACAAGAAGTATTAGATACAAAACAATAAAGACCTTTTAAGGCTGCAAGAGGTAAATTTATGTAAAATATACAAGACTTATTAAGAAAGCCTCTTAAAGTTTTCATTCTCAAAAGCTTATAACTGAATTCTGTTATATTGTAAAATATTGCTATAAAACAACCTGGAATCAATTCAAATACATTACTCCTCAATCAAATTAATGTTCAATTTATTTTATTAGAAATTGTAACAAAAGGTACAAAAAATTAACTTTTGAACAGTTGTTGGAGAATTGCATCAGTGAGAGCATCAAAATTATAAAATTGATGTAATAATGTGACAAGGTAGAAATAATACTGTTTCATATGAAAAAAAAGGCAAAATTCCAAACATATAAACAATTTTTATAGAGAAATTGATCTTCCATGCTTGTTAGTAAAGGGACAAACACAAACATCCACACACTCAACAGGATTCAAAGCTGCCACTCATTGGTCTCGAGAGCAACAAGACCTGTGCCTGAGCACTCTCAGCCACAGATCTGGCTAAGAGTAGAATTTTTTTTATCAAACACGTTTATATTTTTTACATATAAGATTAAAAATATGGCATGCTAATGATACATGAAAAAATACAATAAGAGGAGAAGGGTTTTTTCAAACCAAGCTTTTATAATGTTTTATTTAGTGGCAACAATAAACAATAGATACATTTAACTCTCACCATAACGAATTGTTCAATTGTCAAACCAAACAATTTGTAGGAATGAATTAGTACCATTAGAACACGAACCAATGAACCGATTTGAAAAATATTTTCTTTAACATAAATTGTCATCGATCCTGTGTATGTGTGTCAAGTTTCAGCTCCCTAGCTTGTCGGGAAGTTGGTTTAATATTGATTACAAGATTTGACCTAAACAAACTAACATTGCAAGTTTAATAAAAGCTTTTAAAAATACAAGATTCTTCAGAAGAACACCCTGTATACAGGCACTCTACTGTCAGGTAAAGTCTATGAATTATAAAGATCTGTCTGTTGTTTACATTCTTTAACTTTTTCTGAGTTGAGTTTGTTTAATACCATTGGATCTATTTGAAATTTAACTTAGCAAGGGATCAGCCTACTGATGAGGCTTTACTCGAGATTCCAAGGTTCTTAATAAAAGGACAACCACAATCATCCATGACCTCAACAGGTTTCAAAGCTGCCACTCATTGGTCTTGAGAGCAACAGGACTTGCATCTCAGTGCTCTTGGCCACAGATGTGTCTAATAGTAGAGAATTTTTTTTTTTATCAAAACCATTTACACTTTATACACAATATTTTATTTTAAATTTATACGAATCAAAAATATAGTTCCATAAATTTATATTTAGCAAAAATATAATTTACCAATATTAAAACTGTTTAAAAATAATTTATATACATTTTGCTTGAAAATAAAAATGTTTTCATATTTATCTATTTTTTATAAATTCTGTCTTTTCACCATGATACCCTCTATCTTTCATGGTACATACAAACTTTCTTACAAAAAACAATTACAAAATGTTTTAAAAATGATTTATATTTGCATTATTTCCATTCTTTGGTGTCATAATGTTGAAATAAAATAACTGGACAATAAAAGCATTTAATAAATATTAATAACTAATGAAATATCAATAGTAAAACCATCTATTGATTAGCAAACATTCTTAAATATTAACTCCTCAAATGCCAATCTCCCAAAGCCTGGCCAAAATAGCAAATACATAATGTTTTATAAGATTTAGATTCAGAGTCTGGGAGGACCATGAAAGCCACACATGGATTCAAGCTTTTTGGATTTGATTACTAATTTGTGCTGCCAGATGAATTCTCAGTGATTCCTCAACAGTCATTGCCACTTTTTGGAACAATGATGTGGTGATTTTTTCCAGTTTCTTCCTCTCCTAGGTAGATTCAAGATTCCTCCAGTTGTTTTGTGCTCTTTAACAATAGAAAAAGTTGGTGCACAAAAGATTTTTATCTTGTAGTGGAATGGTCATAGTATTGTACTTCTTAACGAAAAAAATAGAGGCTTCACAATACTGCATTATAAAAACGATGACTAGTTTCGGCTTTATTACCTGCCTTTCTCAAGTCTGCATAAGAGAGGGGTTACAATGCTTTATACAGTGAGCAAAAAAATTATCCGTCCACCAGCTTACGTAAACATAAAAACGTCGACATAAATAAAACCAATTAATTTTGAATGGAAATTTTATCATAATCTACAGTATTTAAACTATGTGACATCTCACATTGGGTAGGGATCACTGTACTAAATGGGGAAAAGTAAAAATACAGTAGATGATAAGATACCTTATCATAGTAGAACCAAAAAATTATCCGTCCAGGTAAGTACTCTAAGCCAAAAAATATCTATTATGAAAAAATTGACCAATCACATTCACAACAGAATACTTTTCAGTATGGATAATAAACGATGTGAAACATTGCAGAAAAATAAGAAAATAAAGGAACATTCATATGATTTGAGAGGTAAGAGTCATAGTTGGACTAAAGGATGGGAAAAGTCAGTGTTTAATTGTCAAAGAACTCCAAATTCCACACTCATCAGTCCATTATATCATCCAAAAGTATCATACAACAGGAGAAATCACAAATAAAATTAGAAGGGACAGGAAGAGGAAAATATCAGAACGGGACGACAGAGAAACTGTAAAACGCATTAAAAACGATAGGAAAAAATCAGCTTTAGAACTGCATGTAGAAGTGAAAAATGATCTAAACATTATCAATTATTCCTCAAACCAGTCGAACAGGTTGCATGAAGCCGGGCTTAAAGGATGCACGCCAAAGAAGAAGCCCTGCGTCAATAAGGAAAATTGAATGAGACGCCTGAATTGGTCAAAAGAATATCTAAACAAGGACAAAAATTTTTGGAACAAAATTGTGTGGTCACATGAAAACAAATTTAACTTATTTGGCTCAGGTGGCTGTAACAAAGTTGGAGAACACCTAGTGAAGCTTACAGACTGGAGTGTTTGAAGCCAACAGTGAAGCATGGAGGAGGAAGTGTCATAGTATGGGGCTGCATGCCAGCTACAGGGGTGGGACATCTAGAATTTATGGATGGCATCATGGACCAACACCAGCGCAGAAGTTCTTGATAAGAATCTCCATGCTTCTGCAAGTAAATTGGAATTGAGAAGAAGTTTTAGGTCACAGCAAGACTCAGATGCTAAACATACAGTTCATTCTGTGTAAGAATTCCTCAAATCCAAGAAAGTTTAAGTGCTTGACCGGCTTCCCCAGTCATCTGACTTAAATCCAATCAAGCACCTTTGCGTCATAATGGAAATGAAGAGGAAAAACCATAGACCAAAGTCAAAAGCAGATTTAAAAGACTTGTTGACAAAAACTGGAATGATGTAGATGGGAAGAAAAAAAAAAACTTTAGTAGAATCTATGTACAATCGATGCCTAGATTATGTCAAGGCCAGAAGAGGTCCCACTAAATTTTAAAAATTAAGTTTAGACTGTACATCTGCCCAATTATTTAAGTGGACGGATAATATTTTTGTCACAAAAATATCGTAAATGACCTATTTTGT
The DNA here is from genome assembly GCA_023313115.1 of Rhysida immarginata. Classification (NCBI taxonomy): domain Eukaryota; kingdom Metazoa; phylum Arthropoda; class Chilopoda; order Scolopendromorpha; family Scolopendridae; genus Rhysida; species Rhysida immarginata. The sequence goes on along the minus strand of JAHWFO010042181.1, from coordinate 1,261,104 downwards.
ATTATAACATCTCACATCAATGATAAACCCTAAGTTTAGGGTATTATTCAGAAGCTTAAAATTGTATAGACACCAATCTGTGCAATTAAACATGAATAATGTGAATATGTCACTTAGTGTCAGTCATTTTAATCACTTGCAAACTGGTGGCCAGATAAATTTTTTGCTCACTGTATATACAATCTCTGGTACACGATTGGCTCGTAAAATACAACATAAAAGGGGGAACAAATTATGTGATTGGTTGAACAATACATAGAAACAAATTAAATGGCTAAATATGTGATTGGTCGAACATTCCAAGATATTCAAAGAATCATAACATATTGAAGGGCAAATTTTACATGATTGGTCGAACATTACAGGTTGCGATTGGACAAATTACAAAAAGTCTTTCAGAAGGATTTTTTTCTGCTCAAGTAGATCTAAAACAAGCTTTCTTCGGACTTCATTCAAATGTGATAGAAGTAATCATGGTAAATTTTCTGTTTTAAAAAGTAATTCTTTGTAATTCATTCTAATGTATACATTTGTCTTCTCTAATTACAAATTGTGGGTTTTCTCCCATGAAATAAATCATTTTCTGAAAAATATTTTTGGTGTCACAACCTAATCCCAAATCATGACAGATTTTTTTTCATGTTATCAATCAATATTGCGTAGTTATATTGAACTTAGTTTGTCTCAAAAGTTATGCAAAGAGGTTTTATTATCATTAACCAAGGTATCTCATGTTTTTTTTCCCCGCTATTATATGGTAAAAAACCGTGCAAATAAACGGCCCAATGAATGCCAGTTAAAAGATTCCCACAGAGCATCTGTAAATTCCCTCCCAAATTCCATTAAACCACCCATCATATAAGCTGCTACAGCCACCACAATAAAGATGCATCCAAACCAAGTCATTCTTCCAAAGCCTTGGAATAAATGGTTATCTGAAACGAAAAGTGAATTAATATCAATGTTTAAATAAAGCAAACATAAAAACTTATAAAAGAAAACACAATTGTGGCCAATTATGGTCATCTTTTAGAATGGAGAGACTATTCTAATAGATAATTATTATTAACCTAATTTTTTCTATCCAATAAGAAAATGTTAAAGTGTTTTTATGTAGTAATAATAATAATACATTCACACCAAACTAGAAACTGATAAACAAATTTGCTACATCCAAATCTTTGTTATCTTTACTAAATTAAAAGTAAAATTTATGAAAATTGGTTTATTTATTGTTTGGAGACAAGATATTAAATTCTTGCCAAACCCATTGCCAGTTTTTATTTGCAATGTTTTCTATTTCATTGGGACACATCAGAACTATAGCAATTATGCCCAACTAAGCATCTGCCCCAATTATCCAAAATTTGATTTCACGCTTTAAAGAAAAATTAAGAACTTAAGTCAATCTTGTAACACATAACTAAATTATAAATTCAACTCAAATGTATAACAAAGACATGTGAAATATGAATTGAAAGGAATTTTTTTGTCAATATAAAACCCAACATCAGTTAATTTAAAACAAACATGCCCGTGTTTTTATTTTTATTTTTTATGCTAGCTTCCCTGCCTTTTCTTTGAGCATTAGTCATCTCATTCGTCTTGTAGTGCCAAAGGGCTGATTTAGCAAGACCTTGTCTTCAACGCTTCTCTTTCTATCATACTTCTTGTTAACCATTTTACTTGAAGTTTCTCTTTATATGCCAACAGTTGGTAAAAAGATGGCAATGGACTGCCAGGCAAATACCCTATGAATGGTTGCAATAAGGTTATTTTTCCAGTTCAATGTGGCATTATTGTCTGGATCCAAAAGTCTCTAATAATACATGTAAGCAATTAAAGGAATGATTTAAATAAAAGGGTTCAATGGAATCAGGAGGTGGATGTACAAAATATTCTGACAAATGACAACAGATGTATAGGTGTTCAAATATGTATAGCTTTGCTTCCATATTCTCATGATTCATGAACACATGCCAGAAGAAATTCTCTGTACTAGATAAGCAGCACCATAAATCCAAAAATAGAACACACATTTATGACAGATGAAAAACTTATATACTCTTGACAGAAAGATAATAAAAAGAAGAATTAATTTAATTTGAGTCCCAGTGTCTAGTTCCACATTTTTTTTTGTACTGCATGACTGCATGTCATTTTCTTATGACCGGACAATTTTGACTTACGCTTTCTATCTTCTTAACTGTGAGTGACTTATCCACCTTTTTGAGATACAGGAAGATAGTGAAGTCCTACAACCCATATTTTCTCGTATATCTCAAAAAATAAAAAAGATATTTTGAAAATCAAGACATAGAAACTTCATTTTATGCATGATAGATGGCACTGTTAATAAGGAGACAAATATTCAGTATTGAGTTTAGTGTACAAGTGTTTATTGTGGAGTGCTATTTGAAGACAGATTCCTTCAAAAATGTTCAGATGGCATTTTGTAAATGGTTTGCAATTCACGATGTGCTGGGTATGGTGTACAATAAATACCATCCATCATGGAAGAATATACTCTGAACGATCAATGAAGTGTCCTCCAAAAGCAATAATCATGCCAGATTATCCAAGCAGGTATTCAATACAGGCCAATCAGATGTTTATATACAATTCCAGCCTAGACTCTTGATGTACATGAACAAATTTGGTAGATGTCCACACGTGAACTGTGTAAATTAAACTGGCCTTCTCGTGTAAATCGAGCTTCATATATTAACAGAATACGTGCTGGTTTTATTTGGCTGCAAATACTATCGTGCAAAAACTTCCTGAAGAAGATAGTCAGCAATCTTCACATTGCATGGACCTTTTGTTAACAGAAGGGATGTATCAAGTTTTCTTGCACAACTCTCCAAACATGATTGTGGTGCACACCAATCTGTTGGTTATTTGCAACCTCTTCACTGAAAAATTTCCCGTTTCATGAACCCCATGCCAATGCACATTTTTGAATGTTTGATGGTGCGGCTTCAGATGTTCATCCACCTGCTCTCTCCACTCTTTCCTTGGTCTCCCTCTTCCTCGCTTACCATCAACATTATCAACATACAGTCGTTTCTTCAGTCGTTCCTCACTCATGCGTTCCATATGTCCAAACCACCTCAACGTTGAGTTTGCCACTACATCAGCCACACTACGATGCATTCCACAATCGTCTCTCACTACAGTCAAGTCTCGTACCTCCAGCCACACCTCTCAGATACCTTATTTCAATTGCACACAGTCGCTTTTTATGCTTCTCATTCCACACCCAGGTTTCACTCCCATAAATTAGAGTTGGTACCAGCACGCTCTGATAAACAGACATTTTGGCATTCTTCGATAAACGCTCATTCCTAACATACTTTCCAAGTGCGCATACGACATTCAAACCAGCATTCACTCTCCTTAAAATCTCACCATCAATGCTCCCGTCCCTCTCAAACATGCTCCCCAAGTACACAAACTCATTCACTTGCTCCAGGTTCACACCGTTCAGCTCAATCATACATCGCATTTGTTCCTCTCCCTGCTCAAAAACAAGTACTTTCGTCTTCTCCACATTTAATCGCATATACTACCTCTTGCGCACCTCGTTCATTTTTACCACCGTGTCCGAAGATCTTCTTCACTCTCCGGCAGGATAACAGCATCATCAGCATACAATAAACAGCACACTCTCTCATCGCCCACTTACACGCCCAAGTCATTAATCCCGGCCGCCCTAGCACATGCATCCATGAAAACATTAAATAACCACGGGGACATCACACACACTTGCCTCACACCTTCCTCAATCGCAAACCACTCAGATAAGCTTTCGTTTGTCCTCACACTAGCAGAGCCATTCACATACATTGCCTTCACTGCCCCAAGTAGTCGTTCACTCACACCATAATCTCTCAGCACTCTCCAAAGGACGTTCCTATTCACTCGATCGTACGCTTTCTCCAGATCAACAAATGCACAAAACACTTTTTTCCTCACGCTATATAGGTTTGAGAGCCTGAACAAGAGACGTGTTTGCATGAAGAAGAGAATGACCGTGGAAGAAGCTAGGATGGTGTGTAGAGATCAGAATGTGTGGTGCCGATTGATTAGCGATGTATGATTGGTTGATCCGTTTTTTTTTCTTCCCTTTGTGTGGCTGCCTACCCTTTATGTAGAATAGGGGCGTGATGTTGATGATGATGATGGTGTGGCACATGCCTATCAGAGTATCTTTCATGATACAGTCTAGCTACAGCTTTCCCATTAGCAGCTCCATTCATCAGATGAATATCAACAAATTTTCATTAGAGTAGATCTGCATGTTTACAATAATTAGCATTAACTGCTGTCTTCAGAAGTGTCATAATTTCTACATTGTGAAAATGCTTCCACAATTTAATTCAAGTTTCTCTATCAGTGTCCCCATGAGAGCTTTTGATTTGAGGGGTTTACGCCTTTGAATAAAATCACAGCCACACCTACACCCAGAATGGTTTTATACTTGTGACTGCATTTTAATTGTGGCTAATAAAGAATTCAAAATACAGGGAGAGTCAAAAGTCTGTTACCCCCACACAACTTCAAAACGAGTGGAGATACAACAAATCTGTTGTAGGGGCTAAACAGTGGTGGTGTCAGATTTGACCTTTCACCATGGATTTTGCACCTTGCAATTTGTAACCATTACAGGTAGAGAAATATTTCCAATTGTACAGTTGTAGAGCTCATGACGTTGATTTTAACAATAAACATTAAAAATAAACACACCACAACAAAATGAATTTTCAGTGCTCAAGCTACATTGAGTTTGTCAATGAATGAAGTGCTCAATGTGGTGTGCTTCTGCATTGTTGCATAATTGTGCACAGTATTTCACAGAGCCCATCATATTTAACACCATGATGGGTATTATGTCTGTACAAACTTGCTAAATTTGTTGTTTCAAATCTTATTGATGCTAGCACAGTGGCATACACCATCTCTTTGATGTATCCCCAAAGGAAAAAATCAAGTGGTATCAAATCAGAAAAACGTGGTGGCCAATGAACTGAACCTCCTCGGCCAGTCCATCGCTGTGGAAACACATCATCTAGTATTGACGTGCAATGGCTGCAAAATGTGAAGATGTCTCATCATGTTGATACTACATGCAATGGTACTGCACTAAAGGCAAGTTGCCTAAAAATTCCGAGATGAAACCATCCAAAATCATTTCTGTGTACCTTACTCCTGTAAGGCAATAGTTGTAGAAAACAGGTCCCACCAAGATACACAATACAAGAACGCATCTGATTGGTTGTGACATCATTAATCAGTAACTGACGCTAAGCTTGGCTTTTAACAAGCTTGCAGCTGCACATTTGCACGCATTATTTAAGTTATTTGAGCTAGTAACAGTGCATTTACAGACGAAAATGGGCTGCCCAGGTGGCGAAGTGGCTAACATGCTGACTTCTGAGCCACTGGGTCATGGGTTCAAGTCCCACCACGGAGATGATTGTTTGTGTTTGCTCTCCATATATTGATACTGTCTGTATAAAAGCGTATTCTAATGTAGCTTATATGCATATTTAGTAAATAAAGATGCAATTTCTGTGGAATTATATTCATTAAAAATCTGTGTAATGAAATCAGCTAGTCTCTCGAGAGATGAGAGCTGTGAGAAGATGAAGAAGAAGACGAAAATGGTCAAACCAGATGAAGGTAAGATCAGACAACCTGCTAAAAGTAAATTCATTGATAGAGGCAGAGTTTTTTCAAACAACGAATGCTTTACAGCAGCTGAAAGTCGTGGATTTAAAGAAGCTAGGTAAGTAAACTTCTCATGTGATTTAAATATATGTAGCAACAAAACTGTGGATACTTACAGTCAAGAAGAAAGAGGTCCTTTCACTTTTCCACAACATAATTTATTAAACCATAAATGTACATTTGGATTGCTATGTAATCATCGATAAGTATGAGGCAGAGAAAGAGCAGAACAATGATTTATGGCTGCCGTGATCGTGTTAGGTGATTTGTGACATCATGTGAGCTGATTGACATTTCAGTGGGTGGGCTTAGTAGCAAATTATAAAAATTAATTATAAAAAAACTGAGGATTTGAGAAGCGAAAACTTTTGTGTATCATCTAAGAGATGTGTTCTTTAATTTGACAATATTTCTAAAAATCATGCATAGACCCTATTGTACAATTGGAAATTTTTCTCTACCGGTAACGGTTACAAAGTTACAAATTGCAATGTGCAAAACTCAAGGTTAAAGGTCAAATTTGACATCACCATTGCTTAGCCCCTACCTAACTTCCTATATGTTGCCTGCAACGGTTGTTGTATCTCACACTCATTTTGAAATTCTATGGGGTGTAAAAGACTTTTGACTCGCCCTGTATTATACACACAAGGCAAAAAAGGATTGTCAGTAACTTCGGATGAGAAATGAGTAGTAACAATCCTAATAATAATTTTTTTTTTGGGAGTAATAATAATAATAAATAAATAAATAATAATAATAATGTAACAACAGCAACAGGGCACAGACCACCGGATAAACCAGAGGGTGAAACCCCATGTTGTCCCCCAACAGGCCGAAGCCCAAAACGGGGTTAATGAAAACATATAAAGTGAACAGAAAGAGAAAAACGATACGCATAAATTAACGCAAGAGAAACGTAGACAAAAAGAGATAAGTTAAGTCGGGGAAGAACAAGAGTAAAATATAACAGTAAGAATAATAAAGTATCAAAGATAGTAATGAAAAAGAGTGCCAACAACGAAGGATAGAGGCCAATCAGATAATCTGAGTGGTCAAACCCCGAGTTGACGAAGTTATAACCAACAAGCAATAATTGACTGTTAACAGGTCTGAACCAAAAGAGGGTGGGATGAGAAACAGAAATTTAAATAAATAAAGGGAAATGGTAGACGCAAAAGAATGACCAAGCTCATTATGTATATCTTCATCGGGAAGATCGATATAATATTTTTTAACATTTAAAAACTTTCTGGAAATATCCCAGAAAGACGTCGGCCTGTGCTTTATCTGAGATTCGAGATTATTAAAATAGATTTTCCGATCATTGTCCCAGCCCTTTTTAAAATTGCGTCTAGCCGACACAAATTTAAGATAATCGTCGCTATTTTTGGTAAATTTAAATCTTTTGTGCAACGTTTGTTTTAATATCCAATTAGATCTAGTTTGAGTAGAAGTCCAAATAGGAAAATTTGGCGATGATCTTCTATTTTTGCCGACAGGCCTCCTACCCCTAGTATTATTAAAGAGAGGAACTGATTCACTAATAGCATCCATTAAAGCATCAGTAATGCTAGTCCAGATTTCATTCACATCAGTAGATCTCAGAGCCTGCTCCCAGTTTTTATTGGCGACAATGTGATAGAGGCACTGATAATCGCCCTTACCAAAATTAAAGAGCGAGTCTCTAGGTTTAGGGTATTCCTCTAACGTGTTAGAAAACGCAACCGACAAGGGGGGGTGATAATCATCAGCGCCAACAAGTACACAGTCGGAATTACTGACAGATACAGCCAAGTTAGTAAAAACTTTATCGAGATTATCGCCGAATTTGTTTTGAACACAATTATGATTAACGAAGTCCAATTCACTGGCCCAGCAGTTAGTAAGAAGCTTTCTATGTTTAGGGTAGAAAGATTCATTGGAGTAGTCCCTAAAGTCTGAATAATTAAAATCACCAAGTATAATAAAGACAGAAGAAGAATGCAAGATAAAATCTGAGAGCTCTTCTAGAAAAACTTCGAAATCTCGCATATGTAGGGATGGAGAAATATACACGGTTAAGATGCATAAACTACTACTACCGCCAGAGAAACACCGGGTGACAACTTCGACGCCGACGACGTCAATGCTAATAATAGAAGTGGAAAAGGAACAAGTGTAGACAAAAAAAGAGATAAGTCGGGGAAGAACAAGAGTAAAATATAACAATAAGAATAATAAAGTATCAAAGATAGTAATGAAAAAGAGTGCCAACAACGAAGGATAAAGGCCAATCAGATAATCTGAAAGAGGGTGGGATGAGAAACATAGAAGTTTAAATAAATAAAGGGAAATGCATGTCCCTTAATGTCACTAGATCAAAATTATTAAAGTTATTTAAATAGTTGTTAACAAGCTTCGTTACTGGATTCAGATTTGATATGTGAATAATAATAATAATAATAATAATTAAGAATGTCCTGTAACCATCAAAGAGGAGAAATAAGTTGAAGTGTATATTCGACTATACATTCGGGTGAGGCCGTGGCCTGCTGTTAAAGTTAAGAAACATCAGGCGCGGCTAGTCACTGGATGGGTGACCCGATCAGTGACAGACAATCTTAGTTTGATAAGTTGTGCACTCCAAAATGTTCTCTAAGGATCCATTATTGTATTGCACTGGTGGGCACATTCGTTGTCTTTGATAGGCCAAACTACCCTTCACTAAACTTGGTCATATACAACTTGTGGGCATCTGCAGTTTCACCCCATCTTGAAACAGTGGTCTATGAAAAATTTAAAAGGGTGACTGTTTCCTTATGGCTGGCACCTGCTCTTCTGGCACCCACTCTCACACTGGCAAAGTCAATTAGAATTATGGTGCAAATGAACTATGTCCCTCATTCCCCTGTTATTCCCTTCGAAATAATCTGAACATGCAAACAAGGGTGCAACCCATTTGCACATCAATATGGAGGGTTCCTAATAAATTGGATGGGGGTGACCCTACATTATATGCATTTCTAAGATAGTCAAGAATAAAATTATATTTTTTCATATTCAATTTATAACATGTAAGAAATTAAATAAAAGAAATGAACAACAAGATTTAATTCTTACCAGCAGGTACTGGAACCACTTGTCTTTGATTTGGTGTTTGGTTTGGTGCAGGTTCATAAATGGGATTGTTGTTCTGACCAAGATTATCTGTTGTAACTGTAGATAATTTCTTTCATTAGTACAAGGGTCACAAAAAATTTCTTTAACATTAAAGATGCACAATAAACAAACTGCTTAACACTATCTGGTAACATAAATACATAATGCATTAATCTATTCCAACAGGTGAACAAACTCTTAATATTCAATAATTGAGACAGCTCATTTAAAGCCAAACAAACAAGAAATGATTCATTATGTTGAAAGCATGTTTATTAGTAGTCTACACAGTGGTCTGTTTTCAAAATTCTTTCATTACTAAAATATCTACATTTTTCTATATGTAGTTTTCTGAATTAAGATGATGGCTTGTTCAAATCATCTGGAATCAATCAGTCCATGAGCTTACAAGGGTGAATCAAAAAGTAAGTTACACTCAGCATCATCTGTGATCAAAGAGCGCCGACATCATTTGCCGTTTTTAAGGATGTTGCCTGTATTTCTATAATTGCAACATGGCATGACCCCACGTGTTCATTTGTTTACTGTGTACGCAAGAGCATTGTTCTCATGGTGCAGCAACTGGTTGTACACTATAAGCTGGAGATTCGTGGAACAATCCGTTTTTTTTGGGGTGAAAGGCTTAAAATGCACTGAAATTCATAAGGAAATTTGCAGTGTCTACAGGGATAATGTGATTTCTTGTCCTGCATTTGTGAATTGGTGCCAGGAGTTCGAAAATGGGTGCTCAGATTTGACGGACGAATACCGCGCAGGAAGACCAACGTCCAACACTCCCGAGCACATTGCTTGCGTTAATGAGAGGATTCTGGACAATCGATGAATCAGAATTAAAGAAATCGCCAAAACGCTTAGCGTTTCTTATGGGAGTGCTGACCTGGTTGAGAAACGCTGGAGTGGATTTTTACCGCAGTGGCATGGAAAATGTGTTTACAATTGTTGGGTGATTTTGTAGAAAAGTGAAATAAATGGTGCACGTTTTCTCAGAACGTGTGTATGGGATCTTAACTTACATCTGTTTTTACTGTTTCAGAGTGTAACTTATTGATTCACCCTCGTAATTTGCAATGTACACTGATCAGCCAAAACATTATGACTACCATCTTAATACAGTTTTGCTCAATCTTTGGCATGCAAGCAACTGTAACCCGTCGTAGCATGGATTCTACAAGTCCTTGGAAGGTATCAGGGAAGATTGGAATAGATTTGCAAGTGGAAATTATGCATTTCCCATAGATTATGAGAAGGTGGTTGGTGAGCTCTGAGCTGGTGCTATGACATCCCAAATTACTCAATTGGATTAATATTTGGCGAGTTAAGAGGCCAAGACATTCACCATCACATTCCTCAAACCTCTGAAGGGCAGTTCTGGCCTTGTGATAAGGAATTTTGTCCTGCTGAAAGACTGTAGGGAAAACGGGAGCTATGGAAAGGTATAACTGGCATGCAAGGATCTCACATAGTCCGTAGCTTTCATGGTGTGTTCTACAACAACCAACAGCCCCCAGGGATATGCCCCAAGCACCATGTTTGCATACCACAGTACAGTTGCGTCGAGCAACTGTTCATCTGGAAAATGGTGTATACCCTGATATGGCCATCAAGATGATGCAAGAGAAATCATGATACTCTAGACTAGGCAACTCTTCTCCATTGTTGAATTGTCAAATCACGATGATCACGGGCCCACTGTAGTTGTAAACACGTCAATGATACTGGGTTAACACCAATACACGAGAGGCATCTGCTGCAAAGTCTCGTATCTAACAGGGTCTGGACAAAGTCACACTAGCGATAATTAAAAAAAAAAAAAAAAAACAAAGAACAATATATACATAGCATTTGCTAAATAAGTCACATTTTACAAGTGGATTTTAATATCAAAACAGCCTAAAATATTCTTATTTGATAAATATACTATATTAAGTATTCAGATTCACTTGTACTAGGACCTGCTAGTATTCACCTTGACACTTATATTCAGCTGTCAAGACCATCAGCAACCATGTATTTGCCTTCAGCAAGCAGGACAGTCTCAGACCTCCACATCCGTTATTATGTGTGACCGTCCAATGCCTCGGCATCTATAAGCAGTTTTACTGTCCTTTTTCCACTTTTCATAGGTACTAACGGCAACTTGGAATATTCGATGAGCCATGGCGTTTCGGAGATATTCGTCCACAGCCTTCGAACCATCACAATCTGGGCTTTATCAAAGTTGCTTAAATCAGCAGACTTCCCCATTACGTGGACACATGGTCGAAAAAATAAACCCTCACCATCCCTAACACTCGCTGAATGCCATTCACACCATGTCACGTGCCATTTACACCATTCCGACTAGCACATTCTCATAATGTTTTAGCTAATCAGTGTATTTCATAATTAATCATGGAGATTTTTGTGATTAATCATTTGCTTAATTAAAGTTTAAGTGGTCAAATTAATCTCAATTTTCTAACCTTTCAGACTTAGAGAATGATATGTAGACTTAATATTCTTTTTTTTGCTTTTTTCTTCTTATAAAATAATTTACTTACTATATTACATGTATATTCAAAGGCTAAAAGTCATGTGATAGAAATACACAAATAGAACACTGCTACATATATAACCTACACATGAGGGCATGAACAATCCAAAACAGCATATAATGGTTGTGTCCATGTACTCATTATCTATTTGTATTATGATAATTGCATTTAATTAAATTTTTGAATTGGTCTCTTAATAAATTTAAAAATTACTTTGAATTGGCTTTTTAATGAACTTAAAGTTAGTTTGTAAAAAAACTGTAATTAACCTGTCATTGTTATAAAGTTTGTATTTAATTTTTGGTTGAGGTGTATTTCATTTTAATTCTGAGTAGTATAACTCAATGTATGTTCACTAAAATAAGCTTAGCTTCCATTATTATGAGCTTATTTTAGTGAATATACGTTGAGTTATATTACTCGGAATCAAAGTGAAATAATGCCAAATATTATGAGAACTTTATGAAAGTTTATAGCGTTCATTCTAGGAATAAAAAGGGGCAAGGAGTAACTCCTTAAAAAGGCACCCCTACAGCAAATTGGGCACATACCCTCCATGTCCTGGATTCTACAATGTAGTCAATGTGGAGACCCAATGAAAGGGCAAGCACCCAGCATGCAGATCTGGAATTCTTCCTTTCCTACCATCAGAAAGCTGATGAAAACTCAAGGTAATAAATAAGAATGCTCCAAATACAAGGTAAATTGGCACCCAGTTAGTGAAGGTGAGGAGGTCGAATCCAGGTCACAAAGTTTTTCATTCATTAATAACTTGAGCATTATGATATACAGGGTTATTCAATAGAATGATGCAAAAAGAAAACGTAGCTATGACTAGTATAATCGGTATATTTACAAAATACACATATCTCATAAAAGATACTCTCTCCAAGTTTCTCTCGATATGGAAGCCCTTTTTGATACGACAGACACCTAAACAATATTCAAATTCTTCCCACACACGTGCCAGCACCCCTTTTCTAATTGCATAGATTGCTTGGGAAATTTGCCACTTTAAATTTTGTAAGTCATGCAGTAATGGGGTACAAAGATGCTGTCCTTCACGTAGCCCTACAGAAAGAAATCAGAGCCGTTATGTCGGATGATCTGGAGAGCACAGCATCAGTGGCAATTCATTGGCCCCAACAATCATTATGATACCATGTCAAGGTAGATGATGAAACGCACCTCTACCGAGCGTTTCCAACTGGCGGGTTTTTCATCGTTCCAAATGAAACTTGGAGAGTTTACCTTTCATTTAATTTCTGTCTTTTTTAGATATCTTGATTATACTGGTCACAGCTACATTTACTTTTTGCATCATTCAGTTTTAATAACCCTACATATACTATTAGGATTCCTAAAAATTCTCCAACATGGCCTTGTTTTTGGTGCAAATCGCTTTGCTTTAATAAATTTAAATCATAACTATGACCGGTATAAAACCAGAATAATTCAAGGGAAAGGGAAAGGGAGAGAGGGTTATTTTAGTCGCACGAGAGGCATCGTCTTCACTTAACTGATATACGATTTCAGATTTTTTTTTTTTTTTTAATTTGTTGCATTATATGTTTTAGCTATTAAAGTTCTCCATCAGGTTATAACAGGCTACGCTAACAAAGCAAGGTCAGGTGCGTGTTCCCTCAATGACCGATGGGTCTTTTAAAAAAAAAATTTTTCCCATTAGAAATCAAAACATTGACATCTGGAAATAAATGTCGCACTTCTTCAGCAATTCTGTGTAGGGCAAGTGTCAAACGCATTAGATGTAGCATTAACAGGAATATTATTTTTAATCCTTTGCAGGTTTTTTCATGTAAACAGCTGCATGCATATTAAAAAGCAAAACACTATCGTGTGAAACTCCTTCTGACCAGAGCAATGTTAACAAATTGGTAAATAACTGGCAAAGGTTGTACCATTTGTCATAACATTTTCTTTAGAAGTAAATATATACATTTTAGATGGTTGCCGGGCTGCATTGTTCTAATCATTACATTAATGACATTCCTATTGCATTCGTCATCTCATCAATCAAAATCCAGATTTTTCCTCCTTTAACATCACCCCTTATTCTTCGTGGTGCTTCTTCACAGGGATCAGTAAGAATTGGAGCAATAGTTATAATAAATTTTAAAATGCATTCACGCATATGAACATTAAAAAAGGCAAAAATAGGCAAATGTGACCTTTTGCCTTGACATCCAAGCCCTAATTATAAATAATTTTCAGAAATACTATCAGAGTTAACGCTATGAGTGAGGGCAAGCTTAAGTCATTTAAAAGGTGGTTTGAAGGTGGTTTTCAGGGGATAGAAGGAGCAGCAGAGTCTCGCAAAGCGGTAAGCAAAGCGTCACATTGGGGACCACTGTAGAATGGCATGCCAACATAAGGTTGAAAGGGGCGCCAAAGAAACTAGGTTGAAAGAGGTTGCATTGGGGTATGAAGAAACTGGCGCTGCATCTGAGGGGCAGGATGGGAGCATTTTTAAGTGATAGGGCATCTTGGATGGGAGGAAGAGCTTGAAGGGGCAGGCAGAGCACTGTGCCCTTCTAAAAACTCAAAATCAATTCTAGTTTCATATGCGTATTCTCCTAATTACATACAAAAAAGGCTAATTTAATATCTACATTATTATTCATTAAAATAACCTTTAAATATATTAGTAAATCATTAATATTAAAGTATTAACCTTTTTTAATTCTTTCGGCTAGATCTGTGCGGTTACTATCTTCCAATGCTTTAGCTATAAAGTTAATAGTAACTTGAGACGGGTGTGTCTCTGCCCAAGTGCAGAGCATTCTCCTGTAAGCTTCTCGGATTCCTTCAGGATGAGTGTCAATACGAGTAGTAGCCAAATCAGAATCTTCTAAGCCAAGATTTCTACCAAGATTTCTCCACTGATTTGGTAAAATGTTCTTGCAGATAATGTCAAAACATTCTAGGAATTAAGAAATAGCTGGGATGAGATAATACAATGACACTTTAAAAAACTTAATGTGCAAACATTTAAAAAATAAACATGTACATGATTCATCTGACATTGTACTGTAATAAAACTTTAAATTGGGCACTAATATTTCAAGCTTGGATAATCCATTAATGTATTTGTTAATGCAAATAAATATCTTAGAACATGATGTAGAAAAATAAAATACCTGTTGCGCATTACTTATTAGTAAAGATTTAAATAAAAACCAACTAATGGAGAGATACCTCGATTGTTTCACCTACACAATAAAGTAATAAGGAATTTCTGGAGAAAATGCACCAACACGGATTTTATATTTCTCATATCAATGGGGTATGTTCACAAGTGTTAACTGGGTGAAAGAAGAACTGTTGAAGTTTATGGAACTTAAGTTATACCATAATTGTACAGATTTGCAGGGAATACACTGAAAATATGCTCTAAAATTAACCATCTTCTCCTAACACATGTAGACATACTGTACTTTTGCCTTTATAAATACACCCATCATTTGAAACTGCTTATGTAACTGGAAGTTGTCGTTGTTGGATTGGGGAACTCTTTCAAATGATCACCAGAAGGCCTACTGCATAGTAACCTTGCCACAGCAGTGAGGGAAGCCACAAATTTGACAGGTATGATTAAAATCTGTCACAGCTCTTCATTCATCCATTTGTTCTCATACCCCATTTCTATAAGAAATAAAAAACTGTTCAAACTCCAGCATCTATTGTGAGAACCTTTTATATTAAGATTGAAAAACAAAATGATAAATTCTGTGATCCAAGATCAAATTGGGGATCACTAGCATATGACTCTTCGCTTATATCAACAGGTACAGCAAGAGTAGTTCTAAGCCTCCTAAAAACTACAAAGTAGTCAAAGTGGCTTGCAGATTGGGAAGCTTTCCTTTCTGAAAAAATCAGCCTGGTTTAATTGCAGATGGGGAATTTTTACCTTTCTTTTTCAATCTTAATATACAGGGTGTCCATAAAAGGTCCGACACATTTTATCTGTGTATTACCAAAAAACTAATAAAGATAAACAGAAACGGATTTCAATATGTGAAACTGTAATTGAAAAAGTTTTATTAAACCAAGTTAGTAGACCCCAACGTGTGCTCCTTGGGTCACACGAAGGATATCCAGCCGGTAATCAATTTCTTGCCATGATCTTTTGAGCATATCGACATCTACCTTGTTAATAGCAACCATGATTCGGCGGATCAAATTCGTAATGTCCTTAACTTTTGTCTTGAACACCTGGTCCTTTGCAAACCCCCACAAGAAAAAGTCCCGTGTCAGGATAATGTCGGGTGATCGAGGGGGCCAAGAGATAGGCCAGTCTCTTCTTATCCAACGACATGAAAATTTTTTATCCAAAGCAGCACGAACAATTGTCCCCCTGTGTGGTGGGGCTCCATCCTGTTGAAAGAGAATATTGGGCCATAGTTCATCTAGTTGCAGGAATACGAAATTCTGCAACATGTCCAGATATGTAATGGAAGTAACAATTGGTTCCGCAAAGATAAAGGATCCTAGTACGTGATCGTGCACAAGCCCACACAAGACATTGACTTTTGGGCCGTCTCTTTCCATTTCACGGACACAGTGTGGATTTTCAGATCCCCAAATACGAACTTTGTGGCGGTTAACATTCCCGGAATGTTATGTTTGTTCATGGAATGTTAACCGCCAATGTTTGTTCATGGAATGTAGCCTCGTCGGAAAACACAACACGCTGAAGAAAATCTCCATCGTCTACAATCTTGTTTAACATGTAAACAGCAGACTTCATACGTTTCGGTTTGTCCTCTAGTTGGAGAGCTTGTACAAGCTGAATCTTGTATGGATACAATTGTAACGTCTTACGTACGATTTTATATACCGTGGATTTAGCCAACCCCAATTCTCTGGAAGCTGTCCTCATCGATTTTCTAGGGCGCCAATCAAATGCCTCTCTAACTCTTTCCACATCCTCATTTGCTATGCTTGGGTGGCCTGAACTTTTTTTTTTTTTGCATAGCACACTGCCTGTTTCCAAAAACCTCTTCTCCATGTTCACTTGTCGGTTTGATGACATTAGGCTTCTATACACTTGGACGTAAACTTAGTATACTGTTTGTCACCTTAGCCTACCGTGAGCTGCACTCTGGCAGTTCCTTGGTCGCTGACAGTTCTTCAAGTTCTCCTTAGACGAGCACCGAAAGTTCGTTGGTTTGACGACTTTCACTTATGCTCATCATTATGTCGTAATTGGAAATTTGTAATCCCATGAACAATTAATTTTGCTCTGAAGATACAAATTGGAGTTCACACATTAAGAACGTGAGTGCAAAAAAAATGCATGAACCGGAGTCCATGTGTGACTGCTCAAGAAATCAGTATATGAATAATGCCAGAGAGAGAGTGCACTGTTTCTTCCACCTTTTATAACTTGCTCCTATGCAGCGCAAAATTTTCGATACTATAAGATTAAGTAAATGATTAAATAAAACTGCATAATTGCATAATACATAATTTAATTTCGAAACGTTTTATTATTTATTTAATAGAATGAACAAATATTCGCTATACAGAGTGTTTCATAATTGGTGTCCCGTCTTTAGGTCCAAATAACAACTCAAGGGGAACAGATTGGGGGAAAATAATATTGATTATTTGGTTTTAATGCCCCCTAATTCAGAATAAAAACATTTCGTGTCCCCGGGGGAAGGGGAAAATTTTGAAAATTTTAATTTTGTAAGGGTAGGGGTTAGACCCCATGTGTTATTTAGAAAGTTGTAGAGCATCATGTAAAATGTGGGTTTAGCAAAAAACCCGGTGAAAAAATCTCATCCCCTCCCTTTATCGAGTGGGTAAAGTGAAAGGTATGGCTAGCTAACCAAAACAGAACACTCATTAAAAACTTATTAGAACTTTATTACTTATTAGAAAACAGTGCATTTGAAAATTAATGAGAATGAATGAGTCGTTACCCTGAAAAGCTAATGGGCCCTAATTTTTTTCATTCATTCTCATTAATTTTCCAAATGTAGGCCCTACTTTTTTCTAGTAAGTATGGTTTTTTGTCCACATCAGCTAGCCATACCTTTCACTTTACCCACTTGTTAAAGGGCAGGGGATGAGATTTTTTCACCGGGTTTTTTGCTAACCCACATTTTACATGATGCTCTACAACTTTCTAAATAGCACATGGTGTCTAACACCTACCCCTACAAAATTAAAATTTTCAAAATTCATCCCTTCATCCCCAGGGATGCAAAATGTATTCAGAATTAGTGGACATCAAAACCAAATAATCAATATTCATTTCCCCCCCACCTGTTCCCGTTGAGTTTTTATTTGGACCTAAAGACGGGATACCAATTATGAAACACCCTGTATACTGAATCAACGAAAAAAAATTCTTGAGATAGGGGAAAACCCAACTGACCAATCATCGCTCTCTACCTCACAAACATCTAGTTGTTTCTAAAACGAGTACCGTATAGACGTGCTTTGACCGGCATGCCGTATATTATCGAGGATGACCAGGGGGCTGTAAAACACGTTTTATACGGCATGCCGGAAAATTCGAGACAGAAAATTGAGTCTCCCCCTCACTAGTAGGCGCTTGTTATTTCTTCAGTTTGACAATGGCGGATGATTTAAATTCTAGGGCAATTACCAGTAACCCTTCTACTGATATAAATGACGACAACAGGACAGACTGGAACTTGACAGACTGTGAAATTAGTGATACTGATCGTTCAGATGACGAATAACTTTTCCCGTTTTTATTTTCATTTTCTTGTTTTGTTTGGTGGTATTTGGATTGCTTGCATATGTCAAGCGTGCTCTCATTGTATTTAGCATTGTTTTCTCATTTTCAGAATGTTCCTTCTGTTTGACTAAATTTGTAATATTTGTAAGCTGCATATCAACGCAGCTAATATTATATATGCCCATTAACTTTTAATATAATCATCCTACGTTCGACCTAAACAAGAATAAACTTCGTAATTTAACGTTACTTTGCAACGCAACACTTTGTTTATAAACACAATGTAATTAATAATTATCGAAAAAATATTCACATTTTGTGGCCCTCTTCACTTTTTTCCGGCATGCTGGTTTAGGAACCAGAAAAAGGAGACAGGAAATTTGGTGAACCTCAGATTTTCCGGCATGCCGGTAAAAGCGCGTCTATACGGTAAAACTTTCGGTTTCCCATGATCGTGGATAGCAACACATCCCCTTTTGCAATCTGTTGCCTAGCAACGAGTTTATTTAAAGCCTCGCTGTCTTTTCTTTGCACATGATATCAACAGAAAAAACTAGATAATGCAAAGGGAAAGAACGATAAATGGAAAAATGAAACTTAAACTAAATGATTCTAAGCTGAATGTAAAATTTATTCAATGAAACATACATTAATTAAAAAAATAAATGCAAAACGAATATTAATGTTGAAAATGAAGGAGAATCATCGTAGAAAAATTATGTAAAATATATTTGCTTTGAAAAGGAGATTAATTAAACACAGATTCAAATGATAATAAAATTTGGATCTGTGTGGTATATTTCAAATATGCCACATATTATTATTATGGCATTATTTATGTTACTATCACGGTCTATAGATATTCATGGTCATCAAGCTCCATTGTTAAAATAAAGCTAAAGTTTCTAGCTCCCGGTAGGGCGGGAACTCTATTGAAAAGTGGCGCTGCATGTACAATCTGCCCAACTGCGCCTGCAGCGCCACCCTATCGGCAGACAGAAACTTTACTTTTGTATTCAGTTGCAATGAAAATCTCTATCGCAGGTTTCTGTCGATAATAGTGCGATCTATGCGGCATCTGGCGCGATCCGTTTTCCTTAGCTTCTCAAAACAATGGAAAATGGCCGAACCTCGATGACTATCTATAGACTGTGGCTACTATATAAATGTTGCTTTTGTTAAACCCATGTAATTGTTGCTCTGGTCACAACAATTAATAAGAAAATTACATTAAGGTTGGCTATGACTTAATACTTGTTAAGTGGAAAAGCATGAGACTATTGTTGTGCGAGGTTGGTTGTTTAAAAAAAAAAAAAAAAAAAAAAAAAAAAAAAAAAAGAAAAAAGAAAGAAGAAAAAGTAATGGGCAGACAAGAGGACGGTAGTCATAGAAATCCTGAGAATTGAGTTGAAACAGGAATGAGTTGCCAAACATAATATACCATTAATAGGAGTAGTGCAGCCAATGTAACCATGCTGCGGATTAATTAGAATTAAATGCAAGCATGCAAGAAAGGCCGACACTCCGTTGGAATATTAGAACATTTGGCTGGAATTGGAACATCCTCGGATTAAGGCAGAAGCGTTTGGTCTGGAGGGAGAACTATTATTGAATAAATAGTTAATATGATATTATTGTTTGTCAAGAATACGGTAGCTGTCTTAAAACAGGAACTGCCGATGAAGAAGCATTTTTCATGGCAAAATATCTGGAACCTAACTTGAGGTAATATATATACATGTACAGGGTGGTTATAATTAAAGTTACACCATTTAGACCCTTCTAGCAGCCGTTCTGGTAATCAGATTTTGACGAAACTTAAGATATATATGTATGTTATACAGACCATGGGGAAGAGAATTTTGCAATAAAAAAAATTATTTCACATTTTGACCGCTACGTCAAAATATGACGCTGGTCATGTAAGAAACTATCTGAGAATTTTTACTCAAACAGAGACGCTATGCAAATGAGATGTAAAATTAGAAAAGCTTTAAAATGACAGTGAAATTAAATGTAAAGTCATTCTTCACGATGGCTTTAGCTAAAAAGGATCGAGCTTTATTGGTGAAGTTGTTTTACCAGAACTGCAGTAATGCTTCTGCTACACTAAGAATATCGATGTTTGAAAAACTTGCGAAATGGGCCTATGTCTATTAATGGTTTAAAAAAGATGATTAGGAAATTTGAAGAAACTGGTGAGTTGCATGTGCTGCCAGGGAGAGGACGGAAACGAATTGCAAATGAGACTGTGGAAGACGTTGCTGCTGCTGTAGTGGAGAGTGCTTCAAGTTCCCAATATTCTTCAGCAAGTGTTCGAGCCGTATCACGTGATTTGTCTATTCCGTGGTCTACGGTACAAAAAGTTTTGCGTTCCATTTTAAGTTGGTATCCATACAAGATTCAGGTGGTTCAAAAGTTGTTTCATGAAGATCCGGAAAAATGCACTGATTTTGCTTGCCAGTTTCTGGCTAGAATAGCAGTCGATAATGCATGGCCATGGAACATTTTGTGGTCAGATGAAGCACACTTCACATTAGACGGAACAGTGAATGCTCAAAACTGTTGCATCTGGGGTACTGAAAAGCCGATGGTTGTGCATGAAAAGCTTGTGCACCCTGATTACGTGACTGTATGATGCGGATTCACTTCACATTTCATTTTTGGCCCCTTTTTCTTTGAAGAGAACACTCCTCAAGCCACTAAAAGATGTTCAACCACCGGTGCTCGTTACTGCGAACTTCTGCAGCAGAAAGTCATTCCTGCTTTATAAGAAAGACAATGTTTAGACACTACTATCTTTATGCAAGAAGGTGCAACACAAGTGAAGGAACTGCTTCATGCTCATTTTGGAGATGATCAGGTGATTTCGAGAACTTTTCAACTGCATGGCCTCCGCATTCACTGGACTTAAACCCTTGTGACTTCTGGTTGCAGGGATATTTGAAAGATAATATCTATGGAGGAAGAATACGGACTGTCCCTGAATTGAAAGCAAGCATAACATGCCATATCACTGTGATTCCTCAGGTAAACCCTTAGCTCTACTGTGGAACATGCAATAAAGTGCTTTGAACATGTCATTGACACAAACGGAATGCGCATTGAACAAATGCTCTGATTTTATAAATTTCTCTGCTAACTTGTTTTTGTTATTATTCATGTGCCATATTTTGACGTAGCAGTCAAAATGTGAACTAATTTTTTTTTATTGTAAAATTCTCTTCCCCGTGGTCTGTACAACATATATCTCAAGTTTCGTCAAAATCTGATTACCAACACGGCCTAAGGCCGATTACCTAGGAGGGTCTAAACGGTGTCACTTTAATTATAACCACCCTGTACAAGGTGATTACAAAAGAACTTCACACTTTTAAAAATTTATTACATCAAAGCTATTCAGAATATAGACACACCACATACGGATTCTTAAAGAAACACTCTGGAAGTTTATTGTTACACGTAGCACTATGTAACTTGAGGATGATACCACACAATAACCTGAGGATTGATTGGTCGAGCAAACAATAACCTGGAACTTGCAAAGTGGCCACCGCGGAGCCCCGACCTCACACCTTGTGATTTCTTTTTATGGGGGTGTGTAAAGGACAAGGTCTTCACCCTACCCCTTCCCCGTGACCTAAACGAGCTGAAAGAACGCATTACGGTAGCGATACGTAGGATTGATGGAGACATGTTAATGCAGGTTTGGGATGAATTCGACTGCCGCATTGATGTATGCCACGACACGGGGGCATATTGAATATCTTTAACTGTGTCACAATAAACTTCAAGAGTTTTTCTTTAAGAATCCGTATGTGGTGTGTCTATATTCTGAATAGCTTTGATGTAATAAATTTTTAAAAGTGCGAAGTTCTTTTGTAATCACCCTGTATAATGCTAAGTGGGATTGTATACTTGAGTTATTGATTGATTTAATATTAGAGATTGCGTATTGTAGCGATTAATATATACTTTTAGAGTCATGCTTGGTGTTCCATGATTGCAAGATTGGACACAATCCGAGGCCAATAAAACAGGAAACTGAAAGGGTAGAACTGTGTTGTGTTTACTGTGACAAGGAAGAACTTGCATGTAGTCAATTATGCAGTGAAATGTGGGCCGAATTGTACGTAAGCTGACCTAGAGATGTCTGTCGACTAATTGTGGGTGTACCAGTATATTAATTGAAGAAGCCGCCTGGGACGTAGTATTATTATGATGTAACAAGTTCAAGTTATTCATTGCGAAGATTTCTGTGAATGTATGTTAATATAATAAACTATGTACGATATTAGTTCGTAAAAAAAGAATTTAACAATACCCCTGGTGATTCTCCTTTATCAATTTTTTTTAAAAATCAGTGATCCAAACTCTTGGTCACATTTTGGTGCCGAAACACGGGAAGCCAATCGCCAGAGGACAGGAATGGGATGTGGAGAATAAACATCCCAGATAAGAAGAAAAACAATGTACCCATGGTTGTGCGTAAGTGCTATAGTAGGTATTAAGTATTGCAAAAGGGACAGGGAGTAGTGGCATTAATGAGAAGAAGTAATCATGAAACAGTGGAACTTAGCATTTAGTGGTCTATTAGAACTCTGTAGGCATGTAGAAGGATAGCTATTGGTGGGGTTTCTGAAAACCGAAAGCAATGTTTACGCAGATTGATTGATGATTTTTGATTGCTTTTCTAATGAAATGGCACACGTACAGGGAATAACTGATTTCATGACATCATATGATAATAGTGAAAAAACAACCAATTTATACCAATCAATACAAAATAGCACACCTTCGGAAACTGGAAGAGCTAGAGCAAGCAGGAGTCAGAGCCCAGCATAAACGCATGGAACTCGCCTGGACATATTATTCCAAAAAGAAACGGTGAGCTCCACATCACTCTGTATTTAAGGAGGGTGAATCAGGTTACCTTATCTGTGAAATTTCCGTCCGCTGTGATTAGGATATTCTTGAGGAGCTGGAAGGTCATTGATATTTTTCCATGTTAGATTTAAACAACGGATACTTCCAGACTCCTCTTGAAAAAGCCTTGCGGGAGTGCTACTCATTCTAGTCCCCTTGGGGAAAGTATCAGATGACCAGACTTCCTCAAGGGACAACAAACTCTTCCCATATCTTTCAGAAATATATTGTGAGCACACAACAGGAAAAAAATAGGTAAAGGCATCCAAGTATTTATGGATGAAGTTTTGATTTCCTCAAGAATTTTCCTGGAGCATTTAGAGTTGTTAGCATGGGTATTCAAGAGATTTCGTTCTAAAGGGGGTAATTATTAAGCCTGTAAAGTGTCAGTTTTGTGTTCAGGAAGTGAATTACTTGGGACACTTGATTTCGCCTGAAGGGGCTAGGCCGAATGAAAAAAATGTAGGGTATTATGAGCCTGAAAGAGCTGCAAAATGTTGAGAAGTAAGGTCGATTTTAGGAGCCATAAATTTTTACTGCCTGTTTGTAGAGGGACTGTCCAGGTTACTTGAACCTATGACTTGAGTAACTCAAAGGAGGCTCGTTTTAACTGGGATCAGAGCTGTCAGATGGCTCTCAACAAAACAAAGATGATGTTTTATTTATTTTTTATTTATTCGTTTATTTAAGCAAGCAACAGGCCAGAGGCCCAATAACAGCTTACAAATTTATGAATTTAGAAAAAGAAAAAGATCATATTTATATTTTAAAAAAATTATTAAAGAATATAAATATTATCTCATGTAGAAGACTTAAATTCAGATAAAGTCATACAATTTAAACCAATTACTTCAGTAAGTGTATTTGCAAGATTACACAAACGATAAAAAAAGATAGATTATTTATAAAAATTTTGTGAGAAAAAGGTAAATAAAATATATCTGATGTTTGGTACACTTTCTGGGAACTCTTAAGGACATAAACTCGAAAAAAGTGTTAGATAAACAAGAATGATTATATAACTTGTATAACATACATAGGTCAAATATAATTCACCTGTGATGCATTTAAAATACTGCATTAAATAAGAGTTAGTAACATATAAATTAACAGTAAAATAATCATAACAAAACATTTTAAATATAATTCTTAGGAAATCGGTTTGAACCTTTTCAACTGATTTTTGTAAATTTCTACAATGTGGTGACCAGATAACTGAGGCATATTCCAATAATGGTCTAACTAAAGCATTAAAAAGATATATATAAAAATTACCATCATTGAACCTTTTAGCATTCGTAATTAAAAAATACAAAACAGAGTAGGCTTTAGAAATATTAAAATTAACATGATTTACAAACGAGAGCTTGGAGTCAAAAACAACAACTAGACCTTTTACACAAGGTTTCTTTTCTAAAATAATGTCATTCAAAACATACTGACACTGTAAAATATTTCGTTTGAGTGAGTAGAAAACAAAATTAAGCTTATCGATATTAACCCTAGAATACTAACCATGAGCAACATATCCTTGTTACTAACTATACATCTCCCAGACGTACATAGTGTTGAAATGCAGTTTTGTTTAATTGTATAGTTGCATTGATTGAATTAAGGAGTTTTGTGTATTTATTTATTATATAACAAGTAATTTAGAACAATACATTTATTATAAAAATTGTTTATTAACTATTTAACAACTCTGTTGTTACGGCAAGATTAAAAAAACAATCGATATAAGAATACTTGAAAAAATATATGTATAAAAACGAATTTTATAGTCTAAAATGTTTTAAAAGACCAACAAAAAGATCTTTTTAGAATTTGGAAAAAAAAATTGGACTTAATATTGACCTTTGAGGAATACGATTTGTGATCTCAGAAACTGAACTTTCAGGATTATTTACCTTTAGTTTTTGCATTCTATTCATATACATTCCTTTCAACAAATTTAAACATTGTCCTTTATACCCCACATTGTTTTAATTTTAAAAACAAAATATCACGATTAACCAAATCCCAGACTTTATTTAAATCCAAAAAATAACTGCTGAATTAAGACCATGATGAAAGGATTTACTGGTATTTAATTTTTGTGTCAATTCAATAATAAATTTTGGGTTGACTTCTTTTTTCTATAACCATATATTTCTTTACCAAAAATATTGTTATTTTCCCAAAATACCTCAAGTTTTTTTTTAATCCAATGTTCAAAATTTTTTTGTAATAATAGAAAGTATAGATATTGGTATTATTATTATTTTTAAATCTGGTTTGTTTTTTTTTACCTTTCTTATATATTGGCCTAACCTTTGACATTTTCATCTGTTCTGGCCACTCATTTGTCTTCAATATTACATTATATAAATGAGTAAATGGTTTAACAAAACTTTTACCATTACTTCTAATGTCCTTTGCCCAAATTCCATCAATTCCTGAAGACTTATTTATATTTAGTTCCAATAATTTTTTCATTTTTTTTTTCTTCCACAGAATCCATAACAATAGAATTTTGTATTGATATAAAATACTTGTAATTAATAATAACTAATATGTCTCAGAGGGTATATAAATAGGCACCATCCTTCATAATAACACGTCCAAGAGACGTACAAAAATATGCATGGAATACTAACTCTACGTCCATTAGACGTACAAAATTACATGTTGAATACTAACTCTACGTCCAAGAGACGTACAAAAGTTTACGTTGAATACTAACTCTACGTCTAAAAGACGCACTATGTTTACAAAAAAAGTCAATACGCTCTGTTGATATGCAAGCTGGACAACTGAAACACCACTATTCGAAAGAATGCTTGTTTGATGAAGATTAAAAAGGTACAGGGCGGTCTTTCAAGGTCAAGAGCAGCAGCTGTTGTTTAAAATTTTAACTAAGTCTCCAAGACGTATGGTTACCATTACAGGGTTAACAGACATCTTATTATCATTACACCAGTTCATTTTGTAAATTTATACACTCATTCAAACCATAAACAATCTTGCCAATCTTTAAATCGTCAGCAAATAGAAATAATGTAGAGAACTTAACGCATTCTGCGATTTCATTAATAAAAATTAAAAACAAAAAGGGCCCCAAAACAGAACCCTGAGGAACTCCAGAGGTGGAAGTAAAAGGGTTAGAGATCTCATCATTAATAGTAACAAAATTGATTTGGTTTGATATATAAGATATAATCCAAGAAATGTAATTTCGGTCCATACCGAATTTAACCAATTTTTTCAATAAGAGTGAATGATCTATCTTGTCAAAGGCCTTTTCAAAATCAATGTAAATTACATCAACCTGAGCATATGATTTAATACCTTCACCAATTAAGTGAATAGTGTCAAGAAG
This sequence comes from Rhysida immarginata, assembly GCA_023313115.1. Classification (NCBI taxonomy): domain Eukaryota; kingdom Metazoa; phylum Arthropoda; class Chilopoda; order Scolopendromorpha; family Scolopendridae; genus Rhysida; species Rhysida immarginata. The sequence goes on along the minus strand of JAHWFO010042181.1, from coordinate 1,234,655 downwards.
ATTGGAAATAGTGGAACGTTTTGTATAGAACCCATGTTTGATGTGGTGATAGGTAGGAGCAAACCTGACTATAAATTCTGTCATAAATAATTTGTTCACACATCTTTGCTCGAAAGCTGGTTATAGAAACTGGACGATTATTACCCTTATTTCTGAAAATCGGTACTGTCTTAATCTGCTTCCAAAAGTCTGGAAAAATGCCAGATTTGCGAGACATATTAAATATTAAAGAGAATGGAAGAATGGAGGAATGGAGAAATGTAAGAGGGAATCCTATCCATTCTCTTTGATCTCATGTATTTTATTTTTTTAATGGCACTCAAGATTTCATCATTAGAGATAGGTAAGAACATAAGAGGGTCAGCGGTACAATCTGCAGTAGAAGATTCCATGATGGTAAAGACAAAGAACTGTAAACATTATAAACAGATTGAAAATTATGTTTGAACGCATTAGCAATATCATAAGCATTATCCGGAATTTTGTCATCATACATCATTCCATTTGGAAAGCTCCTGTTATTTGAGAATCTCATTTCTTCAATGATCTTCAAAGCTCCTGTTATTGGTTTTTATCAAGTTTTTAGCCTGATCTAAATACAATTTAAAATCCCTTCTAATATATCTTTTTATTTCTGACCTCAAAGATTAAAATGTTAATCTATCAAGAGATTATTTGAGCATTTCAATTTTTAAGAATTTTTATCTTTTCTCCTTATCAAAACAACAATTTCATTTGAAAACCATACAGGGTAATTCTTAGTTTTTTTCCTTAGTTACAAATGGAAGACATGTTGATATTATATCAAATAAGATGTTATAAAATTCTTCCACTAGAAAATTGACGTTATCTAACTGATACAGGCTGGACCAGTTAGTGTAAAATAATAATCAGCAAATTTAAAGTTGAAATGTGAAGGCCTAAATTTAAACTTATTATCGGTGATCAATACAGAACACGAGACCAATAATAATGGATGATAGGCATCTTCCGCAACTAACCCACCATCCTTAATGCAAGGAAGAGAAGTTGGAAAATACCAAGTCTAAAACTTTACCATAGTGATTGACATTTGAATTAATATGCTCACAGTTTAAAGAGTGCAACAATGATACCTTAGATAAATTTAGAAAATTCTGTGTAAGAGGGAAAAATTCAGGAACATTAAAGTCACCAATAATAATTACATTGTCATACAATGAGAGAATTAAGGCAGATACAGAGTCCAGAAACAATTGATAATCGCCTATTTGTATATGGGGGAATATAAATAACACCAATTATAAATCTAAGATTATTAAATTTCACTAACAAAAAGACATAATCGATAAGTTTGATATCAATGTCCAAATATAATCTTTTATATGTAAAATTAGAATTTAAAACAATTAACACTTCCCCACCATCGGTTTTATCTTCAGAAACATGCCTGTCCTGTCTTTCAACTACATATCTTTTATCAAATAATTCACCATTACTTACAGAATTATTCAGCCAAATGAAATTTGTAATTGTTGGCTAATACAGATACAAAAAAATCACGTGATTTTGTTTTTAAACCTCTAACATTCTGGTAAAAAAATGATGTACAGTTGAATGTAATGATTAGAGATTCACTAAATCATCAAAATTATTTATAATAGTGGTTGAGAATCCTGACTTTCTCATAAGGATTTTGCCTTCAATAACCCAAAGAAATCTATTATTTTTTGTTTTTTTTAATTTCTCTAGCTTTTCTGAATAAGCCGTTTTTAAATGGCGATTATTATGATTTAATAAGTTCAAATTATACATTGAGAAAATTGCTGTGACTGTATTTTAATATCTTAATAATAAACTTTGTACGATATTAGTTACTAAAAAAAGAATTTAACAATACTCCTGGGATTCTCCTTTATTTATTTTTAAAAAACAGTGATCCAAACTCTCGGTCACAATATTAAATAAAATGTACACGTTTCACTGCAGGCTTTGTAACCTTACTTTTTGATCACCCCTTGTATATGATATAAATAATAAATTAAGGAAGACTGATTTTATTATAATATTAATAACTATTACAAGAATTATTTGTTTTAAAAAAAGAAAGTTAAAAGATGGAAAGAAAATTAGAAAAAGAGTAGATATAAACTCAAGATATTCAAATTTATAAAGGTATTTAGCAACAAATTAATGCATAATAACTTCAATTTTAAAACTTGACAGCACCTTCTCTTGCCCGTCCATCCAGTGGCAAATCATTTGGGTCACCCATGATAACACCTGTAAAATAAAGTATTTTGGAAGAAATTTTATTAAAATAAGAACTATGAATATGAAAAATTAAAACCAAAGATAATGAGTTAATAGTAAAAAAAAAAACAAAAAACAAATAAATAGAAAATAAAAGAAAGTACAGTTTGGTGCTCTTTAAATAATGGCGTATCTCTTTCCATATCCATACATGTATTTTTATTATTTGTTCAGAGTAGGGTTCACTAGCTGCCAAATTTTAAAAGAAATTGAACATTATCTGTCTCAATGAGAGGAGTCCATACGTGTTTAATTTATTGACTCCTGTTCACTGGCGTGAACGCAACAGCCATTTCTTCCATTTTAAAAAAAGAAATCTCTAAAAAAGGCTTCACCATTAGGTATCCTCTAACCTAATTTCACTCGAATTCTGCTATTTGCCGTGTCGGAAGCTGCATACGTATGTATAGTTGGAATTTTTTTATCCTTTCAAAATTTTAATAACCCCAAAAAGGTTTCTCAGAGCCAAGCAAGTCATTTAGAATGAACACTACAGCTATTTCTTCATTTTTAGAAAAAAAATTTATATCTCAAAAAAGATGATTAATTAATTGACATAAAATATATGTTAACGCACAATTTAAGGTACATTCTGCGCATGTATAATTTTTATTCGGTTCTGCTATTTGTAGTTTCGGAGGAGTTACCTGCACAAAATTGTTCACATACGTCATGAACCATATATATAAAATTAAACACTCATGTTCCTTAAAGATATGTTGAAATTAAAAAAAAAAAATTTTCCGTCTAAAGGTATGTATTGTTACATATATTTTCAGTCTCCCCGGGAAATTTTTTTTTTTTTTTTTTATCATTTAACAAGCTGTTTGACCCGAGGCCCTGCCACAAGGCCGATTACCCCCTGGAAATGGCACGTGGCAGGTTTTTCCCCTCAAGACCCGGATGATGTTATTTATGTGGTGTGAACGCTGGCCCTTGTGCCTTCCTTAGATGGCCCGGATTAGGAGTGTTTGTTTTCCTTATGGAAGCCGTAATCTCCCTTGGTTTAGGAGTGTAAATAACGTTCTTCCTGGGGTATGAACACTGGTTCTTGTAGGAGACATGCCTTCCCTGACCATCGGATCTTAAGTATTTTCCATGCAGAGGAATGCTCCTTTGTTTTGTTTTCCCCTCTCTTGTCCACCCCTTTAATGACAGGTAAAGCAAGGCTTGAGCCACCGGGATTGTGAGACTAGGATAAACAGGAACTGTTCAGGCAAATATTGAGTTTCTAGATCATAGAGAGAATGTTTGTCTTGTAGTTATTAATTTTTTGGGGGGGGAGCGTGGATAGTAAAAATCCTGTTAGTTCCTAATTCGTATATTTTTTTTTTTTTAGGAAAAACTAGGAAATCTTTTAAAAATAATTTAATTAGGATTCTAAAATATGCAATAAACAACGTGATTAACAAAAACAACGCAATCCATGGCATGCCAGAATTACAACAATAACCTCATAAACTAGCAAGCTAGCTCGCACCTCAAAGAACGAAACGCGCCACAGGTCCAGTGTTACGAGGGATTGTTGGAAATTTCTGCTGAATAGAAGCATGACAATCTTTTAGTGAGTTAGCATCGGCTGGTTAATGGATCAACCTTTCTTCAGCCTCCAAGATGTAGTGTCGGCCCATCAAATGCCAAGCAGCTTGCCCGGATGGCCTTGCTAGGAAAATCGTAGCATGAAGAACGTCTCCGAGTCATAGGAGTGAAAAGTCGTCGCTCTTTGTGAGACAGTCATGGACGAAAGGCCAAGAATAATGAAGAATCTTGAACTTCGATCGTGGAAGAACGTTTTAGCAAGCTAATGACTGCGTTGCTTCAGACAGGATCGTGGCGTCTTCGGACTTGCTACACAACAGCTAAGTAGATGTTTTCTTGAGCCAGTTATACAAACAATAGAATGATATTTTTTATTGGTAATCTTCTGTTTTCCTAGTAAGCTTTGCTTAGCCTACAATCCAATTTTATCGACTCGAGCAGTCTCTATTTCATCTCCATTATGGATCTAGTATTAGCGTTCCTTTTCTAATAGTACTGACCTTACCCCGAGACTGGTTCTTATTTTCCTTTTTCCGCCCCACCTTTTGTCTCTCCCTCCCCGTTAATGCTTTTTTTTAATTTTCTGCCCGTAGTGTTCTGCCATCACGTCATGTAGTCCATCTCGTCTTTGGTTACCGACATTGCCCGTTCCACCGGTTCTTCAAAGTGCTTCGATAATGCCACTCCGAACTTTCAAGAAGAAATAGAACAGTTCTATATTATTACAAAGTAAGATAATTTTAGACTGTTAAGATAAGCGCATATCATCATTGATAAACTCTTTTGAAACCATCAGAAATCATGTCCATTGACTAGTTTAAGCTAAATATTCATTTTGGTTATTTTTTCAAGTTCTATCCGATTCTTCTGTTTATTTTCGCTACTAGAGCCGAAGCCTAAGTCCTCATCGATCGTTGGTCGCTTAGACCTGTTGGAATAAGAGTCCACCACTGCAGATGAAGTGAAAGAAGAGAATATCTTAATATTAGTTCCTCCCTTTTCTCGTTTTTTGGACTTTTTAATTAGTAATTGCCCCTAATAGTTTTTATTGCTCGGCTGTTATTCAACCCTTGGTTTTCTTAAATCGTGTTCCAAAATGTGAGCATTTTACTTGGGTTGAATACGGTCCTTAACCGTTATCCTTATTGTGATAACTATTGTTATTTTTGCCAAAAGTTTTTTGTTTTTTTTTTGAGAACCTGACAGTTCCTTTTTCCTCTTGTCTTATAATCCAAGAGAAAACTTAACTTTTGATTCAATTCATCAGATAGCTTGACTTCTCTACCTATGCTTAATTAGCTGAAATTGTTATTCACAGTTGTAATTTCTCCTCAGACTTTTTTCTTATTGTATTGAATACTTTTTGCTAAATTTTAATTACTCCATATTTATTTTCTGTTATTGGTTTTGAGTTAATTTTTAGTAGATAATTTGTATAATCCCATAGTTTAGTTCCAGCTCTTCTTCTCTTTCCCACTTCAATTTCCTCATCTAGCTTTACCTTTCGGTATTTAATATTTAACTCGTATGTCTTCTAGTTCTAAACTAATCTCCCTATCTGAAC
>JAHWFO010042181.1:1180245-1214260 GCA_023313115.1 Rhysida immarginata | reverse complement strand
AGCTCATAAGGGTTATAAACATATGAGCTCTTGGTTATAAACATAACGTAACATAACAAACTCTTGAGCAATTACCTGTCGCAATGGGCCAGCTGACTGAGCACAGACAACCTGTAAATCAGAGACGTTTGTAAAAGGAATGCGTGTTCTTATGGTGCTCTCGGGAATGTGTAAGACTTTCGGTCAGGGAATAGGGAGAACACGTCATCAAAACCCTATTCCTTATGGTTCTCCCTATTCCCTGCTTTCGGTTTTGAAGATGTGCTGCACGTCATCAACACCCAAGGCGAGGCTAACGAGAAAGACAGGCTCCGGCACTGAAAAGTCACCTGACCAAGATAGGTCTATTAACAATGTAACTTTCATTGTTTCCATCTTGTATTTTAACAATTAGTGTTTTTTCCTTTGTTGGAAACAATGAAGGTTGGATTGTTACTAGACCTATTTTGATCAGGTGACTTTTCAGTGCCGGAGCCTGTATTTCTCGTTAGCCTCGCACCCAAGGTTAGAATAAGGTACAGCCCAATGACGTATATTAAAGATAGACTCCGAATCCTATTGTTAGCGGCAAAAGGTGAAGCAAATTGAGCCATGATAGTTCTGGGCAGGAGTGAGCCGTGGAGTAATTAGCTGTCTGGCTGCTTTGGTTTTGAAGATTTTGGACCCGAGGAATTATTAATTCAAAACCATTCTTCAAAGTTGTTCTGCGTACAACTGTACAAACAGACAAGAAAAAGGATCAGGAATCATTTTCCACAAAAATAAATCAAAAATACGTAACTAAAATGAAAATACGTAACTGAAAGACAATCAAAACGAAATTGAAATTGAAACCCTAATCGAAATAGTGTTTATAAAATATAATAAAATACTTCAAATACAAAGTAAACGAAAAGATAAACTTATCACTCCGTGATCGACGTTTGAAAGAATTATTAATCAGCTACTCTCGTGTTTAGCCATGTGTTTTGCATCATCTTCACTCACTTTCAGCCATGACAGTTCTGGGCATGGAGCTTCCCAATTTGCTTCAAGTTACAACAATAGGATTCGGAGTCTATCTTTAATATACGTCATTGGTACAGCCACTTTGGCTGGCCAGCGCCATTTGCGGACAAGCGTCGCTTCTCATGACGTCACGAAACAGAAACCGGTAACTGATGATCGCTTTAGATCTTACGTAAAATCGAAAACGCTAGTGGAAAATTTAAAATAATTTCTTTTTATTTGAGCCTGTACTTGTTAAATTACCCATATTAAATAACTATTGACTTAAGGATTTAACTATTTAAACGATTTAATTAATTAAAACAGAATAAACGACTTACTTTAAGTGGAATTTAAAAAGTTATTTAACGCCGGGTGCCTCTGCTAGTGAAATATAAAATCGGGCTTGGTTGCTTATAAAACAAGAAGTAAACAGAGCCTAATGAACATCAACCTATGGTAAACACTCAAATTAAGTTGGGAATATTATATTTATTTACAATAATTTATTAATGTGTGAATAATTTGTTTATCAACGTGGAAATTTCTATTATCTTCGCCAACGTCGGAATTTTGAATTCTACTGACTGATTTCTGGTAATAGTTTTGCAATTCTTTATTTGGCTCGTTTTAAAATCTCACGCTTCTCGTAACGTTTATGTCGATTTGATAGTTTAGGTGATGTGGTATAATTACTATAAGGGGATCTATTTTTAGCAGACCGCGTGGGTATATTCAATATTTACCGTTCATTCTTAGTCAACAAGGAGAAACTGTTTTTCCTTGTTGACTAAGGTTCATTTTTCAAATCACGCTCATAGTCTGAAGGTTTGAAATGGGCTGAACAGATTTTGATATAATTTGGATTTAGTCTGTACAGAACGCTATCCATTAATAGATGCATCTTTTGGAATTGAATGATAAATTATGTTTATTGTTTTTCTCGTATGTATTTTTTGATATTTTCACATAATTTTACTATACGAATTATTTATTTCTCGAAAAACTTGCGATTCACAGTTCACGACTAGCGATTTAAAAAAAATTTATTTTAATTAATGGAAAATTAAGACTAAAATGAGGTATTTACGGTTTTATAAAGATTAAAAAAAGGTTGAATTTGATGAGGAAATGTAAACGAATCTCCGATTTTCCCCGTTCAGTTAATGAAACTCGCATTGTTCCCGTCGTCTGCTGTCGCCTGGTTTCTGCATAGCTAACTAAAAAATACGGGCCCCGGAGCGATCCAAGGTTAAAGCGATGACGTCAAACCCGTAGGCTGGCAGTTTGAATGTTCATTACGAACAGTTTAGTATATACGTTAAAATTTAACTAAATTTTAATTTTTATAAATAACTAAAACATTGCTTTCTCATAAATATTATTATTATTTCTAATAAATATTATTGCTTTTGTTTTCAACATGATTATAAGATTTGATTAACTTAAGAATTAACTTATTAGACAATTTAATTATAAGATTTGTTTATCATTTTGAATTTAACTGGCTATGATTTAACAATTTATTTGCAAACTGTAAAAGTGAAAAAATAAAAAGTAAATTGAAAATAAAGTATTTTATTAAACTTCAAAGTAATATCAAACAATACAAAATTACAAATTCGTCAATTCCTTCAGTTTCCAAGTTTTCTTATTTTCCTTTTACAATTTTTAATATCACTCCGTTTATCATTTATTACTTTAGTAAAATTATTTAACAAAATTTTGGATATAAGCAATATGATATTTTCTAGTTTATTTCTCTTTTGATATGCTGCAAAAACATTCACTATCTAAATCTAAATCTTCTCTTTTTAACATTGTACAACTTAAATTTTGTAACACACAAACCTGATTTTTGGATCCTAAAAATTTTTCATCATAATCCTCAAGAATATTTTTCTTTATAAACCAAACAATTGAAACTGTTCTAACAACAGTTTCTGTTGGAAAAATCAATTTTCCTCTATCTTGTTCCAAGATTAATTGGAATGGACCTTCTTCTATCAAGTTTAATTTTTTATATAACTGAAACCAGTTTATGCGTATATCACATTTTTTTTCTTCAATTCTTTTTTTACAACAAAACCTCCTATATATGTTAGAATAGGCAGTATGTTTTGGGGGACTAAATCAGGATAGAAATTATTGCATATTAAAATGTTAGAATATTCAGTAAAATCGCCTTTATCAGATGGTAACTCTTCAATAGGGAGTAATGTTTTAAGAGGCACATTAACATTTCTGGAAGAAAACATAATCATATTTTTGAATCTAATTTTACGCTCACTTTCTAACACTTGAATTAAACTAATGTAATAGTTTGATCCAGAAAGTTGTCTGTAAGATCCAAATTGGCTTTCTAAATTGTCACTTTGGAATTTTCCAAGTAGAATATAATCAATATTATAGTTTTTAAAGAGATACGGTATCATTGCTGTAAATGCCTCACTGGTAGTAATTAATGCTTGAAACGTTTGTGAGGATATTGTTACATTTTGTGCCAACGAAAATCTCCAATTTTTTAACCACAGAGTTAAACGTTTCAAAAATTGTGTTTGTGCTTCATTATTGGCCCTCACAGGATGTCGAAACTCATCATTGAATCTTTCACCTTCAAAAGCACTTTTAACATTTATGATTTTCCAACATTTTACAATTAATTCTATAAAGTAACAAGTACCTTCAAAATTAGCAAATAAATTAGGTTCATCTTTAACAATACATTTCAATGCTACAGGATTTTTTTCATTAAATACTTTTAAAGCCAACTTTACGTTTTGTTTTTCAATACTCGATGGATAGACTGCCTTGCTTGATAGGCAGTGTCCATATTTTACAAGTGGATGTTTTTCGAGTTCATACATTTGTTCTAGATGTTTAAAATGTGCTTCATGAAAAATATTAAAATCATCAAATTTTGGAAACTTTAAACAGGAATTCTTTTTGGCTAGCCAATTATTACGAATACACTTTAAAATATGAACACTGTCAAATATGATAAACAATAATCTGTTGCTATCAAATGGATGTGTAATTTTCGGTTGAAGAGTATGATTTTCAGTTAGAAGTTCAAATGCTCTTCTATTCACTGCATTGTTGCCTGAAATTAAGGAAATTATCTTGTAACCAATGTTCTCTACTTCAAGAATAATTTTGATGAGCAGTTCATGCAACTGCTCTGCTTTCAGATTGTTTACGGGAATCAAACTAACCACATCCTTGTACTTTGAAAGTATTGACGAGATCATGAACACTTGAACTGTTTTAGCAGGAGTTTTGGGATCAAAGAAGCTTGAACCAAATACATTATTTCCTTTTAAAGTCAGAGTAGGTTCTATATAAATTTCATCTAAAAGTAAATTTACCAAGAGTTCATGCTCTTTGAGATGTTGGATTTTTGTTTTCAGATAAGATACACTGCTTTGAAACGAGTCAGGCAGAGAAGAAAATCTACAAACCAATCTTTCTAATGTTCTTGTGTCGGGAAGACAAATTAATTTACACTTTAACAAATTTTTGTATGCAGCACGTGAGGTAATATAAAGAGTTGCAGCCATCACCATAGCATGATTTTCATATCTTCTATTGTTCTTTGATGTATTTAACAGTATTATTTGTTCCGTATCTTTAGTTGGCTATGGGTTTCTGTTTGATGACGTTTGCGCAGACGGCATTAAAAAAAAACGCATCGCGCATCCCCAAGTGCTTAACCCCTGATCAACACCAACCTGCATGTCATCTCTTTAGGTGGTGTTGATGTCATTCACATCATCTAACTAACCTCAGATGGCGCTGCATTAGTTTCGGCTTGAATGTGTTGGTTTCGCTTTTTCATAATGCGTGCAGGGAAGAGTTGACGTGTGTTGTAACCAAAGATTCTTTTACTAACATATCCATTTACGAGCAATTATTTTCGTGTATTAATGTCATCCCACGTTCTATACTGTGGACGCTAAGTTATGACGTCGGGGAGAAAAACAATTGTCGTTTTTTAAGTATTATCAAGAGCTCATAAGGGATAAGGGGTCGTCCCTTATGAGCTCTTGGTATTATTGCGTATCAGGGATAAGGGGTCGTCCATAAATTGCATAACGTAATATTGGCTCTCTTTTAACCCCCACCCTCCCCCTTGTAACGCACCCATAACGCAAGTCTGGACCCCCCCCATAATTACGTAACGCTGCGCTCGACCTTCTCCCTTGAATGATTTTCAAAAAACGTATAATTTTCTAGAATAATTCAGAATAATTATTATGATAAATTTACAAGGGAAACTAAACTTCTGAACAATAATGAATGAAACATTGCATTTTATTAACTTTAAAGTGAAAATCTCTCATCCACAGCATTTGCTTATAGTGATTGTATTTTATGATAACAATACCACTTACAGAACTGACATTGACTTAATATGTGGCGAGATAGAAACGTCCGGGTTCTGGAACTGTGGACTTAGAAGGAGGGTGGAAGCTCTTCTACTCAGGTGTCGACCCCAACATGACTGCCCAGGCGGGAGTGGGGATACTCACAAGTCCCCGGCTGCAGATTATGTTGCAGATTGGAAGACTGTATCTCCTGAGGCTTCAGATAGGGAAACGGTTTCTCTCTCTATTCGTTGCATATGCTCCGAAAGCAGTCACAGAGTACCCACTCTTTCTAGACGAAGTTGATGCTGCTCTTAGCAGGAGAGGTAGTGCAGATTCTGTCATCCTGGTGGGCGACTTCAATGCACACGTAGGGGCTGATGACCAAACGTGGAAAGGCGTGATTGGGAGGAATAGTGATCCGATTTAAATGCGAACGGGAGGTGCTTGATGGATCTCTGTTGCAACAATGGACTTTCCTTCACAAACACCTTCCAGCACAGGGATGTCCATAAGTATACCTGCTACAGGGATGCAATGGACCAGAAGTCACTGATTGATTTTGTAATCGTATCAGCCGACTTATTCCGATCAATGTTGGATATTCGTGTGAGAAGAGGGGCAGAACTATCAACTGATCACCACCTTGTTGTCTGCACTTTGCGGTTCTCTGAATCCATGCCAATCAAGCGAAATACTAGGTTCAGACAAACTTGGCGCATTAAATGGGAGGTATTGGAGGATAGATCTGTGAGGAAGACCTTTGCAGATAACATATCTTTCAAAGAACTACCCAGTGATCGTGGTACTGTTGAAGAGGAGTGGCAATTGTTTAAAACTGCTGTGATTACTTCGGCTGCATTGTGCTGTGGTCGTAAGCGGCTGAGTGTGGCGCAGGGCGGTGAGAAAAGGACTGCATGGTGGGACAGTGAAGTCCAAGAAGCTGTCAAGGCAAATAAGTCAACTTCGAGTCGAGTGCGCTACACTGAGGCGCGAAAAGCAGCAGCAAAGACAGTATCAACAGCTAAGATCAAGGCCTGGGAGAAGTTCGGGGAGAAATTGGAGGCAGACTATGGTTCGGCAAACAAGGTATTCTGGCAGACCGTGCGCCGCCTCCGTGGAAGGAAGTCTCTTTCATCGCAAACTATTAAGAGTTCAGATGGGAGGCTTCTGAAAACGGAGGAGAGCGTGTTGCATAGGTGGAAGGAATAGTTTGCATCTCTTCTTAATCCGGTGAAAGCAACAACTGAGGCACATAAGGTGCACCTTGGAACGGAGAATATTCACGGTAGTATCACTGAAGCAGAAGTCAGATGGGCAATTAAGTCCCTGAAGACTGGCAAAGCTGCAGGTGATGATGAAATCCGGTCCGAAATGTTAAAGGCCTTAAATCGGGATGGTATCCTGTGGCTGACTCGAGTGTGTCAGGTTGCTTGGATATCTGGACAGCCCCCTAAGTAATGGCAGACAGGAATTGTGATCCCTATCTTCAAAAAGGGAGATCAGAGAGATTGCAACAACTATCGAGATATCTCTTTGCTCAACATGCCTGGGAAAGTGTACGCTAAGTGTCTGGAGAAGAGAGGTCGGGAAATAGTCGATTCCAAACTGTCGGGGTAGCAGTGTGGTTTCCGACCTGGCCGAAGCACGACGGATCACATCTTTGCTCTAAGGCAAATCTTTGAGAAATCCTGGGAGTACGCAAAAGAGGTCTACGCTTGCTTTGTGGACCTCGAAAAAGTATATGACAGAGTTCCTCGGGAGAAGCTCTGGCAAGTGTTGCAAGAGTATGAAATGGATGGGCAATTACTGGTTGCTATCATGTCTCTGTACGAAAGCTCTGAGATGTGTGTCCAGATAAATGGCATTAAGTCAAGACCGTTCACCGTGGGTGTTGGACTCCGCCAAGGGTGCGTACTGTCGCCCCTCTTGTTCATTATCTTTATGGACTGGATAGACAGGGGCAGCCGAGGCGATGAGTGTCTTTGTGTGGGCGACTGCCTAGTGGAGGGGTTGCTCTTTGCTGACGACCTTGTCCTCCTTATGTCTTCTCGTACGAACCTTCAGCATGCACTAGACCGGTTTGCAGCCAAATGTGAAGAAGCTGGGATTGAAGATCAGCGTGGCTAAAACTGAGGTTCTGGTCCTTTCAAGACATCCAGCTTAGTGCGCTCTCCAAGTTAGGGGAGCCTGATTGAGACAGGTGGAGAAATTCAAGTATCTCGGGATTGCATTCACGAATGATGGACGGCAGCAGAAAGAATTGGATGCTCGGATCGATGCAGCAAGCTGTGTCAGACGTGAACTGTGGCGATCCGTGGTAACGAAACGCGAGCTGGGTAACAAAGCCAAGCTCTCAGTCTTCAAATCTAGCTTTGTACCCATCCTCACCTATGGTCATGAGGCTTGGGTAATGACCGAAAGAGTGCGATCGCGGGTACAAGCGGCTGAAATGAAATTTTTGAGAGGTGTGGCAGGTATTACCCTACTAGATATGTGCACAGCAGCACAATAAGGGAGTGTTTAGGTGTTGAGCCGCTACTTCTCCGCATTGAGAAATCTCAGTTGCTCTGGTATGGCCACGTGATGCGGATGCCACAAATTGGTCTTCCTAGGCAGTTGTTATTTTCCAAGCCGGTGGGTAAGAGACCAAGGGGTCGGCCTAGAACCAGGTGGCTAGACTACATGGAGAATCTGGGTTCGAGTCGCTTGGGTATTACCAGGGAGGAGATGCGCCTGATGGTGGAAGATCGTGATCGCTGGAGATCCTCCATAGGGCTGCCGCCCCCGCGACCCTAACGGATAAGCAGGTTTGAAAAGTAAGTAAGTAAGTAAGATAGAACAATGAAATTATTCATCCTCCCATGGTGTAAAAAGATGATCTTCTAGGAAATAACAGGTATTTTGTCACGCTTGTTCCTTCTGTTTTGATTTTGATCCATTGGAGTCAAAATTTGATTCATCTTCGTCAATCCACTCCAAATCACCATTGTCACTCAAGATTGCTAAGAATTCGCGTAATCGCTTTGATACTATACGTATTTGTCTTTCTTTGTGAACGACAAGGTGCATCTGCTTATTTTGGTGAAAAACGTTTTCGAATACGTCGATAATCTGAAAAATGATGAATGATACAAATTAAACAGTTTGCAGATTCTTTTTGCGAGTAGATATACTCTGAATATATATAGGCCAATAAAGGTCGCATGACTTTTCAGTTGAGAGCATATTTTGATGATGTAAGAATGCATGACTTTTCAGTTGTGAGGCTTTCTTTCTAGGAAGTGTTGTTAGAGCATAGCCTACAATGATAAGAGAACTAAGCTCTCTTATCATTGTATGCTGTGGTCAGAGAACTAAGCCAACGCCTCCTATCAACACCTCCTATAAAGATAGCCTCGCCACTGAAACGTCATACATTGTTACATCATCATAAGTCGACCCGTAGCCGACGAAAAAGACAGGCCATGGCGCGGAAAAGTCACCTTATCATCTTAGGCTGAATAACAATGTAATCGTCATTGTTTCCATCTTGGATTTAAGAATCAGTATTTTTTCCTTTGTTGAAAACAATGAAGGTTGAATTGTTGATCAGCCTACCATGGTCAGGTGACTTTTCCGCGCCAGGGCCTGTCTTTTTCGTAAGCTACGAAGTCGACCAAATCCAACACCTCCTAAAGATAAGGCCTGAGCCCGAAAACCTCATACATTGTTACATCATCATGCGAAGACCCGAGGCCAATGAGAGACAGGGCAGGGCACTCAAAAGTCACATGATCATCGGGGTCCGGCCAACAATTCATCCTTCATTGTCTCCATCTTGGATTTTAACAATCAGTAATTTTTCGTTTGTTGGAAACAATGAAGGATGGATTGTTGCCCGGACCCCGATAATCATGTGATTTTTGATTGCCCTGGCCTGTCTCTCGTTGGCCTCGGCGAAGACCGTAGCCTACGAAAAAGACAGGCCAGGGCACTTAAAAGCCACATGACCAAAATAGATCGAGCAACAATCCAACCTTCACTGTTTCTAGCTTGCATTTCAACAATCAGTGTTTTTTCGTTTGTTGGAAACGATGATGATTGGATTGTTGCTCGATCTATCTTGGTCATGTGACTTTTCAGTGCCCCGACCTGTTTTTCTAGTTGGCTTTGGCGAAGACACGTAGCCTACGTGAAAGACAGGCCCTGGCCGTAACCACCGAGAGAAGGCCTCTGCGATGAAAAGTAATACATTGTTACGTCATCAAATTTACGTTAGGGCAAATTTATGGCTTATTATTGGCAGAAATACGAATAACAATGCCCTATTTATGATGATGTAACAATATATAACATTTCATCGCAGAGGCCTTCTCTCTCGATAGTTACGTCCTGGCGCGGAAAAGTCACCTGACCATCTTTTCCAACAATGTAACAATGTAACCATCATTGTTTCCAACAAACGGAAAATTACTGATTATTAAAATCCAATGAAGGTTACATTGTTATTCGGATTAAGATGATCACGTGACTTTTCCCACACCATGGCAACTCCTCCTATAAAGAAAGCCTCTGCACTGAAACGTCATACATCAAACGTCATATCATCAAACTCGAGGCCAACGAGATAACAAGGCCTGGAAGCGAAAAAGTCACCTGATCATCGGGGTGCTAGCAACAATCCAACCTTCATTGTCTCCATCTTGGATGTTAACAATCAGTGTTATTCCGTTTGTTGGAAACAATGAAGGTTGGATTGTTGCTAGCACCCCGATGGTCAGGTGACTTTTTCGCTTCCAGGCCTTGTTATCTCGTAGGCCTCGATCAAACTTCGTCCTTTGTTAGTCGGATTTCTATCAATAATAAGCCTTAAATTTGGTCGACTTCGAGGCCAACGAGAGACAGGCCAGGGCACTCAAAAGTCACCTGATCATCGGGGTCCGGGCAACAATTCATCATCCTTCATTGTCTTCATCTTGGATTTTAACAATGGGTATTTTTTCGTTTGTTGAAAACAATGAAGGATGGATTGTTGCCTGGACCCCGATGGTCAGGTGTTTTTTGAGTGCCCTGGCCTGTCTCTCGTTGGCCTCGGGTCCACTTACGATGATGACGTTTCAGTGCTGAGTATAGCAACTGTATTATACCGAGCAGACTCGACCGCCATTACGGAGCCCACTTGTAAGAGTAATGCATGCTACAAGAGCGAAGATTTTTATCTTGCTGATTAAATTCTGGAAGAAATGGAAAGAGCAGTACCAGATTAGTATATACAAGTGCGATGGAAGGCTATTATTACCAATATTTCGAATATTTATATGTTGAAAGAGCATAATGTTGCCTCTTCTCGTCAAGAGAGGGGCATATATAGGTTGACCAGACGTCCCGGATTGTGCGGGACAGTCCCGGATTTCTGTCAGTGTCCCGCATCAGTAAACATCCCGAAAATGTCCCGGATTCAAATAATTGTCCCGATTTGTCCCGGATTCAACGTGTATTTAAAAATCAACTCACAATAAATGTTTCAATGATAAGATACAAATTGACGCAAGCTCCTTATTCAAGTTTATGAAAAATCGAACCAATTACAGTATGCAAAATTGCACCTGAAAACCCTCACCCGTTGTCAACTCGAGACGTTTGCAATTCCCGAAGTCACATAGAGGTGACACCAAAATAGTTGAGAATAAAAGGCCACAAAGTTTAACAAAGCTCAGAAACATTGTGGAGTGGAAGATGTGAAACAAAGCATAAGTTTCAGAAATAGTATCTTGATGAAGAAGAATTCTCTGAAAATGAATTTTTGACGAAATGTCGAATTTATAACGATATGTAATCGAAAAACATCCAACAATGGTCGGAAAATAACACTGATATTGATGTAAAATGGAGTGAATTTTTTCCCATTTTCAGAAAAAATATCTTCCTTTTAAAAATTTGAAATCAATTATTGAATTATCTTTGTGCTTACTGGGCAGAAATACAGCAATAGAATGTATTTTTTTCATCAACTGTGGATCTCTGAAAAATATCAATTAAAGGTTGAAACTTTGAAAGCAATGATAATTGCAAAGTGTAACACCGCCGAATCCTGTGAAGAGATAACGAAGAATTTGAAGGTGGTGCAATACATATTCAATAATTTTATATTGCATCTGTGAATTGCATTTTTTAAATTTCACAATTATTGAACTGTTATTTCTATGAAATGCTTTTCAAACAATGTTTAAAACATGAAATGTATTTTTCTATTTAATAAAAAAGTATTAGGATATATTAACTGAATAATGATAGATTATTTAATTCTTGAAAATAATGTGTCCCGGATTTGTCCCGGATTTTTCATGGCTTTTTCGAATTGGCGTCGAAAAAATCTGGCCACCCTAGGCATATATATGAAGCGAGAAACATATCTAGCGACTCGCGTTCTTTATTTTCCTTACGAGCCGCAGGGAGATTACACGGGACGCGAATATATATTTCGTAAGAACTTTACCGGAAGCAACGTAACAAAGAACGTTCGCATTGCTGCAGGAAAGCCGTCAGCCCTTCACTGGAGGAGGAAGCACGGAAAAATGAAGACGAGGGCGCGCACGTATGGAGATGGTGATCTGTGAAACTCCGCACGTCGCATGGCAAATAAAAATACTGAAGACATTTCTATTACTTATTAGCATTTATTATTCGAGCAGATCACCACAATCATAACAAAATATTTAAAATATTTAAAGTTTAACCTGAAATGAAGTAGGTATCACTAGGATCTCTTACCAGACACTGTACCGTTTGTGATCGAAACATTTGAGAGATTGGAAGATGGAAGATTTCATAGCGACTTTCGATTGAAATTATCAAACAAGTGGAATTAACGGCATGGAAGTACTACGAGCTCTGGAAAAAGGTCTGAAAAATTTCCAAAGTTGCTTTGTATCTGCCATGATGACTTTAGAAAAATATTCCGGATGCCTAAGGAATAGGGGATGACTTGGAGTACAGCCCACAGCTCTGGCTAGCACGTAGAGAACTTAATTTATATTTTTTAAATCATTAATAAAACTACTTCTTAATTTTTCCTACTTCAGAAGAATGAAACATGGTGCAAGAACTTGCCTCCATTCTGGAAGACCGCCACTTTCAGAATTTAAGGAGCATCATTATGCTTCTAAAAAGAGGCCATGAAAATGGGAATCTATTTCCTTCCACAAAGCGACAAAAACAGTCGAAATCTAAGTCATTCTGTCTCATGAGGAAAGCATCATTAATAGTAAATTATTAAGAGCTATAAAGGGTCATCATTGCTCATTTATTTTCTTTGTTATTAATGTATTCCTCGTTAAATTATATAAATTCAAATAAACTAACAGTAAGTTAAGTAAGATGATGATAGCCAAATTGAAAGTAATATATAATAAAATATACCAGATTTAGATTTTTTATGGTTTTTTTTTCCTGTCTTTGTTTATATCAAACACAAAAGTCCTTTTGGGCAGGTGGTTTCCCTGATGTTGTGTTCTTGAGGCCATACTGCTGCAGTCTTTTGGGGTCTTTTCTTCGATGTTCAAATTTATTTTTGAAAGCTAATGTTTCTTTCTCAGGCGGTGCTCCTTTAAATCTCATACAACTGAGGTCCCCGTTGAATAGATTATTTTTATGATGTTCCTATGTTTGATGTTACTTTTTAGATGGCTTATTTTAATGGAGGAATCACAACTAAATGCTAGGTGATTGGCTTTGTAGATAATATTATTTCATCAAAATTAATGTAATTTTAATAAGATTGCATTAATAAATATACATTGAGTGAGCATATTATTATGACCACCTGACATATTTATGCATATGCGCGCACGGACGTCGCCACAATGTTGCTAGCGGGCCGGACCAATATAAAAAGGGAAGCTCAGTGTCGTCAACAACAGTAGACGTGTTCCATTCTTCAACTGTGGGTAAACGACGCGATTTAACAGCCTTCAAACGGGGGAGGATTGTAGGTGCTCGGAGCTCTGGAGCGAGTATCAGCGAAACAGCAGCATTCGTGGGGTGCTCAAGAGCAGCCGTCGTTAAAGTATTTAAAGACTGGACGGTTAGCCGGAAGACGGGGTCTAAACGGTCGCGTTGTGGCCGCCCGCGGATGGTTGATGATCGGACAGAACTGAGACTGTCACGACTGGTAAAGGATAACAGAAAGGCAACTGTGCATCAAATCGCTGCCGATCTTAATCAGGGGTCCTCCAAAACGGTCTTTGAATGTACTGTCCGCCGCACACTCATCGCATGTGGATACGGAAGCCAAAGACCCCTTTGCTGTCGGCACAAGGACTGGACTATCGAGCAATGGAAATAAATCATGTGGTCTGACGAGTCACGATTCCAGTTACTTCATGCAGACGGCCGCGTGAGAATCTGCCGGAAACAGCACGAAAGCATGGATCAGTAAAGGTAGACAGTGCTATCCATCAGTCATGGTGTCACACACACACACACACACACACACACACACACACACACACACACACCGGGTGGTTTTGTGATCCTCGGAGAGTTGCTTAGGGATCCATCTGGCACAGATCTTCTTGAATTTCAGCTTATTGTGGATGACGGTCTCCACACTGCCAGTGCTGATGTTCAGTATTGAAGCCGATTTTCAGACATGAATCCGCCTGTTGTCTCTTATCAGCTCATTTGTTCGTGCGATGATGCCATTATTGACAGCAGCTGCTGGCCTGGTCTTATGAGGTTCATTGCCGGTGGATTCTCGTCCTACTTCAAACTTTTGGCACCAAGCAAATACGGATGATCGGACAAACATGACTCGGTGAGCTGTCTTTGAAGTCTCTGATGAATTTCAGATGCTTTCACACTTTCGTTGTGGAGAAACATGATAATTACTCGTTGTTTCACTTTGGTCGACACATTGCTGTCCATCATTTTGTTTAAACAAACAATCCGTTGTCATGGCAACCGGATGAGTGGTGCTACATTTGCATGACAGGCGGTAGTTGCCATCCCAACAATGAAAGTTTAGATTTTTACAACAATGAAATTTACAAAATTTAAAGTCCAGGTCAAATTTGAACGCCCCCTCGTATTTTTAACTGTTTATAACTTGCTTCATTGTTTTAAAGTTGTTTAAATAATTGACTGTATCTGATATTTCAATATTTGGCTTGACTAAATTATTTTCTTTGGATTTTATGAATAAAGTTTCCATGTTTGTAAATGTCGCGCGGCAAATTGCGATTTTTCAGGTGCTCATATCTCGGGTTCTATTGCCTGTAGAAATAAACAAGGGATAAGTGATTTTTTTTGGATAGGCCTTGGGCCAGCGATCATTTGTATGCCCATCGGATACAGAGCAGGGTCAAAGTTTGAACAGCGAACCATGCCTCCAACGTAGGCAAATTGACCAAATCGGTTGGTTCCTTTTGCATTATGTGTGGTCTAGGGTGGGCCTTAGGGGGCTTATGGGCGGTTCCTAAGACATGGTTTTTATACCAAGCCGGTCATTTCTATGCTTTAAATGCTCGGCAAACAATTCTCTTTTTTACTATACATTCTTAAGGCATTAACCTAAAAGGCGGGTTTTTTTTTTCGTTCAGAAATCTTTATCCGTTGTCCTTAAGGTAAAAGACCCTGATCGAAAAGGGGGTACCAGCTCCCTCATTCCACCTTCCTCAGCACCTTTAAAAATTTTCCCAAAAGATTTTGGCATGCGAACAAATTCGCTCTTTTTTACACAGACAGAAAGAGGGGGGCAAGGGAGAGGAGACATTGGCAGGAAGAGATTGATGATGAGAGATAAAGAGACAGTGACAGTAGCAGAAGAAATGGCCTTGAGAGATCAGATGGTGGTAATGGGAAAAACTGCAGGAGACAGTGGCAATAACAAGAGAGAGGGGGACACTGACAATGACTGTGAGACAGGAGACAGTGATAGCGGAAAAGAGTGAAGGAAACAGTGGAAGTGGGAAACGGTGGAGCCAGTGATAGTGAGAAGAGAGAGGGAGACAGTGACAGTAATTGAGAAGAAACGGCTGAGGCAGAGGAGACAGTGACAGTGGGAAAGAGTAAAGGAGCCAATTGGTTAATCTCTTATTTACATTTTGTTTTTTTGCTAAAATTTTAACATTTTTCCAAGATAGGATATGTTTGGTTTTATTACAGCGATTTGCTAATTAATGCTTTCTGTAATTAGTGTAATTGCTCGTTCATGTTTGCTTACTCTTGTACTTATGGTTCTTTTTCTTTGTCCGGTGTAAAATTTTTACAACTTTGACATGGAATTTCATAAATCATATTATTTTGCCAGAATATTAATTAATTTAAATAATTTGAATCTATATAATATAAAGAGAAATAATTAATAAACTATTAATACTCCATAACAGTTTAAATCATGGTTTTCATAAAAAAATTCCTAATATTGAAAGAGAATTTTCATTTATCAACGTTTATTAAATTTCCATTAAAGTCTGTCTCAAAAGTATAGAGACTTTGCAAAAACTGTCACATTATCACATCAGTAAATTATTTGACCATACCAAATAAAACACTATTTATTCACACTGTGAACATGATTATTACACACTTTCAAAAATAAATAGCTTTTCGTTTTTTTACAAAAAAATATTTTGAAATAATCAATACAAAAAAGTGTCTCAAAAGTAGAGAGACTCACCTCCAAACTGAATGGTCATAACCTATTTTAAATAAAATTTACCCTTTGGAATAGTCCAAATTATAAAGTAAGTTATAATTTGAATTTAATTCCTGCACAATAAAGAGTGACAATAAACATGCCTCGTGGAAAAGACATTTCTAAAGATGAAATAAGTGAAATCTGGAGGTTGAAAGCAAATGGCAAGACAGTTAGAGAAATTTCTGCTGAAATTAGAAGATCCAAGTCTGTTGTACACACAATCATTGCAGAACAACGGATATGTGAAGCTAAGAAGAGAACAGGACGGCCAACAAGCACTACTGAACGAGATGTGCGCCGGATTTTTCGGCTTGCTGCTACTGGTACAAATTCCTTACGGAAAATATCACGTGAATTGGGTGGACAAATATCCAAAGATACTGTGCACAGAAGAATTAAGGCAAATCCTGTACTTGTTTACACCAGGAAGAAGACAAAACCACGTCTAACCAAGGAGCACAAGAGAGTTCGATTGGAATGGGCTCGGGAGCGTATGTCGTGGACAGATGAGTGGCTTTCTGTAATTTTTTCTGATGAAAAGAAGTGGAACCTGGATGGTCCCGATGGAAATGCATTTTACTGGCATGATTTGAGGAAGGAACTAGAATCCTTTTATAGCAACCAGCAAGGCGGTGGAAGTGTGATGGTGTGGGGTGGATTCTCCTTCAATGGGACTACCGGTTTGACATTTTTGACTGGGAGACAAAACTCCTTAAAGTACCAAGAAACACTGGAAAACCACTTGGTACCTTTCTTGTCTTTTTTGGTTGGGAACAATGGCATTTTTCAGCAGGACAATGCTAGTATTCACAAATCGCGGTCAACAAACCAGTGGTTTGAAGCATAGGGCATCAATGTGATGAAGTGGCCAGCCAAAACTCCGGATTTGAATCCTATTGAGAACCTTTGGGCAGTGATGACACACAAAATTTATGCAAATGGTAGACAGTACTCTTCCATTGTAGAATTGAAAAGTGAAATCGAAAAGGTTTAGTTTAATTTGGATCCAAGTCTTCTTCAAAACTTGATCTCATCAATGAAAGATAGAGTGTTTCAAGTAATTAAGTCCAATGGTAACTTTATTTGAACATGGCTTGAACATTGTTGTTTATTTAGGTGAGTCTCTATACTTTTGAGACACTTTTTTGTACTGATTATTTCAAAATATTTTTTTATAAAAAAACGAAAAGCCATTTATTTTTAAAATATGTAATAATCATGTTCACAGTGTGAATAAATAGTGTTTTATTTGGTATGGTCAAAAAATTTACTGATGTGCTAATGTGACAGTTTTTGCAAAGTCTCTATACTTTTGAGACAGACTTTATGAAAAGGCATGATGAGCTTATACAAAAAATTTTTGTTTTTAATTACATTATTCATGATTAATAGTAATTGCCATGAGTAAATCGTGAACAATCCTTGTATTCATCATTTTAAATTTTCAAATCTTTAATACATGCAGATAATAATACCGGTAACCAATAACATTTTATCATCCCCTTGTTTGTAACATTCTAAAATGTTGGCATTTGTACCAAATGATTTCAAATTTGTTCCTAAATAAATTATCTTTAAGAAATTTAATTTTTTTGTCTCTGTTTATATACATTTTGTTTCATATTTCTATTTTTTCTCCTTCAAATCTATTAATCGCCGTCATAAAGCGTGTCCCTCTCAACAACTATGACCTAAACAGAGGTGGTGTGTTCCCAAGGTTGTTAGAGAGAGGTTGGTGGCTTTCCTGCAATGCGAACGCGCTTTGCTACGTTACTTCCGGTAAAGGTCTTACGAAATATATAATATGTATGAGATTATGTAGGCTATGCACGGGATTACACATGTTTCTAGCTTCATTTTTATCGCCCTCTCTTGACGAGAAGAGGCAACATATGCTCTTTGAACATGTAAATATTAAAATTTCTTCGAAATATTGGTAATAATATCCTTCCATCGCACTTGCACATACTAAGCTGGCACTGCTCTTTCCATTTCTTCCAGTTTTAGCCATTTTCGCAAAGATTTTAATCATCAAGATAAAAATTCTCGCTCTTGTAGCATGCATTACTATTAGAGGTGGGCTCCGTAATGGCGGTCGAGTTTGCTAGGATAAATATAGCAGCTCTAGTGCTGAGGCTTTCTTTACAGGAGGCGTTGGCCAGGGCCTGTCTTTCTCGTGGGCTAAAGACATAATTTAGGGCAGAAATGCGATTAAACATGTCTTTGGATGATGATGTAACAATATATGGCATTTTCGCGCTCAGGCCTTATCTTTAGGAG
Organism: Rhysida immarginata; assembly: GCA_023313115.1. Classification (NCBI taxonomy): domain Eukaryota; kingdom Metazoa; phylum Arthropoda; class Chilopoda; order Scolopendromorpha; family Scolopendridae; genus Rhysida; species Rhysida immarginata. The sequence continues at coordinate 1,195,945 of JAHWFO010042181.1, read as the reverse complement.
GCGTTGCCAAATCTGGGGCTTATTTTTGATAGAAATAAGATTAACAAAGGACGAAGTAGGATGATGTAACAATGTATGACGTTTCAGTACGGAGGCTTTCTTTATAGGAGGTGTTGACTAAGCCCGGGCTATAGCCTACAATGATAAGAGATTGCCCGTGCTCCGTGCTCTTATCATTGTAGGCTATGCCCATGCTAGCTTATCCCCTTATTATTGTAGGCTAAGCTCCGTTGCAACATGGGACAAGGTTTATGCAGGAAGTGACGTCAGATTTTAGCAACCGTAGCCAACGAGAAAGACCGGCCCTGGCCAACGCCTCCTATAAAGAAAGCCTCCGCACTGAAACGTCATACGGACCTGAAACGGACGACATCAGGAGACAGACGATCATCACTCATCACGCTCAGGACGATCAGGACGGATTAGCTCTTCAAGGTGTCACCTATACTCTCATTTCAGGATTCATCTCATCGTCTCCGTGTATCTCATTTCACGGAGAACACCGTGCTCTCATTTCACGGTGCGCCCTTTTTAGGGCGATATTCACCTTCTGTTACGTCTTATGTGCTGGTCCCTTGCGTTGGAATTAATATTCCCGTAAACCAGTACATCAAGACGCTCACTATCCTTCTGGGTCCCTAGCGTTGGGATTAATTTCCTCGCAAACCTAAGGTTGTTTCTCATATCATCTATTATCATCCTAATCTATACAAGTGGGTCCCTGGCGTAGAATAAATTTTCTCGCAAACCTGACTTGAGGTACAGAGTAGCTCATGGTACATCAGAGGAAGAGTACATCGGTGTTGTCAGGAGTCGTCTCATACATCAGTCATTGCGGACGTTGTGGGCCTAGAGTTGGAGGTGCCCAGCTGCTTTATTATTGATCCTGATTGCTATTGTGTATTCACCGGTGGATTTACCAAAAGGTAGGACTTTTTAAGTCTTTTTATAAACTGCGTCGTCCTGAGTAGGTGTGTCCTTCTAAGGGCACTTGCTACATGGCGACGAAAGGCGCTGCGTCGAAATCTGCTAGCATTACTATAAAGTATGCTGACGCTAAGGTGTTACCTTGTGATGTAACGTACAAAGATGCATGTAAGGATTCCAGATTTCTTGCTTTTGACATCATTATAAATGAACAACTTGAGGCATTACGTTCCGAATTGAACAAAAAATATCTAGATTTAGAAACAAGGTTGGAAGCGCTGACCCAATGAAATTAGCAGCGTGAATGTAAATATTGATAGTTTTAGAGAGGAGGTAAAGCGTGCAAATTTGGAAACTACCAACGGCATTGCCAATCTTAGCAATGCTATCAAAGAATTTATGGGCTCTCCCATTACATCCGTTTCGCCCATGTTAGTGGATAACGCTGTTCCCCCACTCAGTAGTAAAGAAGGTCCTGCTGGCCTGGCGCGGTCAGCGACGGCAGTTCCTCATCAAGAACTAGTACAAAGAGGAGGCTTGTTAATGACTCTGCTGACGTTAATGGAGGTGACTGGCTTGTTGTACAGAATAAGAGGAACAAAGGAGGTGTTAGGATCGATAATATTCGGTCCACTGTTGATGTCAGCGCTAGTACCTCTGTAGCCCTTCGTGCTAGCAAGGCCAAAGCACAGTACGTCCCAAATTAACGTTACTCGACAATCGACAATCGATCAGTGTAGTGAAAAAGTAGTACGAGTGGTCCAGGAGCCTTTAACTCACTTTACACGCTCGCCCAAAAAGTAAACCAAACGAGGTACACTGAAGTAGGAAAGAAGCCTGATGAACCTCTTTAAGTCATCCAGAAAAGAGTCCCTTCATGGTAGGGACGAGAATCGGATTGTGGATTGACGAAGAGCGAGTCCGAAAAACTAGGATCTAGCAGATCCAGTAGTTGGGGAACTCGGCCTTGTTAATGTTCTCAAAATTGACATCCAAGATATGACGGGGTCTTCGAAACCTGAGGGAACTCCTGATAGTGAGTGAGTGGTCCAGGATACCAGCAACCAGGGTATTTTCATGATGTTCCATCTTGGGCAGCATGTTCCTGAGAAGTGTTTGAACATAGGAACCAATGTGGGTCATCCCCAGATCTTCATAGATAGAAAGATTGTTGGCAACTCTTCTGTCTAGTTGAGCAATGGACCGGAGGGTAACATTTTGGAAGGTCTGAAGATTTTTCCATCTCGATTTGCAAATGGAAGCCCAAGCAGGCATGCCGTGAAGTAAAATGGCACGAATCACTACCTTATATAACAAGAGTTTGTTTTCCACTCTCAGGGCGCTGTTTCGCCCCAGTAGCGCGATGAGACTAAACTTCGCTTTCTTAGCCTTGTTAAGGGAATATTGGACATGGTCGTTCTATTTGAGCTTGGAATCAATCACAACTCCGAGGTACTTATAATTTTTAACCCACTCAAGCTTCCTACCATGTAGGATGAGGGGCCTTGGAGGGTTTTTGCGTTTGCGTGTGATGAACATGGCTTTACACTTGTTAACATTCAGCTGTAAGCGCCACTTAGAGAACCAGCTCTCACGCTGGTGTAAAGCTTTTTGCAGACGGCTGATGACGTGGACTGGATTACGGGCCCAGGTCACGATGGACCCGTCGTCAGCAAACAAGTAAAGATTGCACTTTGTAAATTAGGAAAGTCGTGGATAAAGAAATTGAACAAGGCAGGCCCCAAGACAGAGCCTTGGGGAACACCAGCATTAACATCAGAAGGGTCAGACAAGGAGTCACCAACCTTAACACGGAAGGTCCTGTTTCTCAGAAAGGAGCGAACCAAGGCAATCAGGTCATCAGGGAAGCCACAAGTAATCATTTTATAAATGAGTCCATCATGCCAGACTTGATCAAAGGCCTTTTGAACGTCAAGAAAGATGATACCACCAAACATAGAAAGATTGAGAGGACCGTTCAAATCAGCAACAAGCCTCCATACCTGGAGCTGACATGAGTGAGCTGTGCGGAAGCCGAATTGCTCTTCACGAATAAGGTTGTTTGCCTCGCAGAGGTCGTTGAACCTCTTGAGAATAGTTCGCTCAAAGACCTTGGAGAGCACTGGCAGTAAGCTAATGGGCCTGTAGCTGATGGGAAGAGCAGGATCAAGTCCTGGCTTGGGAATAGTGAGGATGATTGAGTCCTTCCAGGTGCTAGGGAAGTGACCGTTTAGCCAGCAGTCATTCATGATCCTGGTGATAATGCGAACAACATTAAGAGGCAAATTCTTCAGAGCACTGTTGATGATGGTGTCGATGCCGGCTATTTCCAACGTTACTCGTGGAAAAGGAGCTATTTATATCCCTCCAATCATCATTCGTCACCATGGGAAGCCAATAAAGGAAATTTTGGAGGAGATCAAAAAGCACGTACCTTTTGACAAAATTACCGCCCACACAGGTCGAAAAGATACCATAGAGATTGAGTGTCACGACGAGGAAAGTCATAAACTCTCGTGTCTGGAGTAAAAAGTAACGATGTGCTAAAGATCCAGCATCATCAACTTAAGTCTGAGAAAACGCTTAAATACGTTGTCCGAAATGTTGATGCAACATATGACCTGGAAGACTTTTGCGAAGACCTCATGAAGGCAAACTATTTCCCAGAAAAAACAATCAGGCTTAAAAAAGCAAACGGTGCAGTAGAGATGCCAGTGGTTTTGGTCTTACTAGCGTCTTTTTTGACTTTGGAGCGTGTCGGTCCTCTAGCAGTCATTGTTGAGTTATTTAAAGGCAACAAGAGGCCCTTGCAATGCTATAACTGTTTACGTTTTGGTCACGTCTCCCAAGGTTGCACCGGTCGCCTCGATGTAATAAGTGTGCTGGCGACCATCAGTCGAGGGATTATCCTAACGTAAAAAGCAAAGACCCCTCAAAATGTAAATGTTGTTCTGGTCAGCATACATCTAGCTACATCAAGTGTCCCAAATATCCACAAGTTAAAAGGATTAAAAGCACCGAAACGGTAGAGGGTAAATCCTATGCTTCGGTCGCATCCAGTTCTGCTGATACTAGGGACACACGTATGGTCGACCACAATCAATTGCGTGATATTTACAGGTTTCTAGGAAATTTGCTAAATCAATACAAGGAAAGCGGAAAAGCAGTGGTACAGATTGCCTCTCACGAATCTAACAAATGATCATGGACAGACACCCATACAAGATCGTTAAAAGATTGCTCCGTTGCAATATTTGGAATGCGAGGGGAATCGCTCGCAAGCGCATCGAGTTTTACAATTTTCTTACAAATTGGAATGTCGATGTCGCCTTCGTGTGCGAGACGCACCTGAAATCTACTCAAGTCTTCACCTTGCCCGGATATCATGTTTATCGCAAGGATCGGCCACTGGGTAATAATGCCAGCCATGCTTTTGGTGGAGCAGCGATCACTGTTAAGGACGGCATTGATCATCGTGAGTCTGTCGCTCCAGACTTTGTGGGAATGGAAGCAGTCTCCGTGATTATAAACGATGTGGACGCAGATGAAATCAAGTTAATCTCTTTATACAGGGTGAATACAAAAGTCTGAACCCCCCTTTTATTTTTTGAACCGAAGCAGATATGTCAATTTTGATGAATCCAATGAATAGGAAGTTGTGGGTGGCCTACCCCATGTGCACTTTTCATCATCCCAAATATGCAAATTAGGACACATTCAAAATTTATCTCAAAAACCGTAAGGGATAGAGAAAAAAACCCAATTGCAAACTTGTTCAGCATAAAAAAACAAACAAAACAAAAAAATCATCCAAATCGGACCAACCAATCACCCACAATCACGTGGTGAACTGTTTGTAGCTTACAAACAGTCACACTGCACAAACAAGATACTTCAAACAGTTTAAAAAAAAAGTTAATCAACAAAATGCTCGATGTGACGACCGTGGGCACCATAACACAATTGGGCACGGAACCTAACTGACGCCAAAATATCAGCAAGCATGGCTGGTGTGACTCCTCGGCACGCTTCTTGGATTCGTTGAACCAGATCCTCCAGTGAGGCGGGCTGCGTAACATAAACTTTGTCCTTCAGGTATCCCCACAAGAAAAAGTCAAGTGGTGTAAAATCAGGGGAGCGGGGTGGCCAACGAACTGGTCCTCCTCGGCCAATCCATTGTTGTCCAAACATCTCACTTAGACGTTCGCGAACGACCAACCCGTAATGTGGAGGAGCTCCATCATGCTGAAACCACGTGCGCTGATACGAGGCCAATGACAAATTGTCAATGAAGTCTGTGACTACCACGTTGAGAATTTCAGCCCGGTAGCGTTTTGCAGTCAGTGTTCCATCGTAAAAATACGGTCCAACCACAGTGTCACTGTACAATCTACACAACACATTGATTCTCCAGTTCACTTGATGACTTGCTTCTCGCAGACATCGTGGGTTTTCGTCTGCCCAATGATGATGCTTGTGCCTGTTGATAACTCCATCCCTGGTGAACTGGGCTTCATCTGTCCACAACACCTCATGAATGAAGTTTGGATTGTCATCCAGGCAGGTAAGTAACCAGTTGCAGAAGGCGGCCCTAGCAACATAATCCAATGGCAGTAACTCCTGGTGACAATGAATATGGTATGGGTGAAAATGATGTGTGTGTAGAATGTTGAGAACAGTTCTCTGATGGCACCCAACATCTGCAGCAATTGCTCTGCTGCTTGTGTGGGGATTTGCAGCTAGTGTTGTTGTATCCTCGTCGCCTTGTGCCCTTGGTCGTCCTCGTTCTTAACATTTCCTGTAGCCTCGAATCTTTGAATAATGTGACGCATTGTTTGATGAGATGGATGGCGTTCGTTAGGGTATCTGTCTCGATACAACCTAACTGCAGCATGTAGGTTTCTCCTTGCCTCTCCGAAGCAGAAGATCATGTTGACCATTTCCGGAACAGTGTAGCTTGCCATCCTGGAATTGTTCTGTCTTCTGTGTGCTGAAACATGCCTTTTATTTGCTTTTCCGCTTGGCGCTGTCGTTCGAAATGAACTGTTGGTGCGATGGAATGCTGCATGGACTCTAGAGTCAAAGGGAAGTAACTATAAGAACTTAATCCCGGTGATCTGTCAGTCCAGCGGCGACGTTGTGAAGCATGCATTCATGCCAGAGGGAGTGAATTAGAAAACTTATTATTGATCAAAATATGAAAGAAAATTCCACAGCCTGAGTTCGAACCAAGAACCTTCTGCTCACCATGCAGACGCGCTAACCAATTGCGCCACTGTGGACATGGAAGCATTAACGCTATCTACATGTCCTTAGGGCTGGTTGGAGCAGTACCCACTTCGCATTCTGGGACTATCTTTCCTACTGCGTATAATCGTTAAGGATTAATAAATGAAAGATCTTAGGAGGATTTATTTTCTTTTTTTTTCCACGCCAAACCTCAGATGTTGAAATTATTGATGAAAATAAGAAAAGAAAATTCCATAGCCTGGTTCGAACCCAGGCTGCGGAATTTTCTGTCCTATTTTCTTCAGTAATTTCACCATCTGAGGTTTGGTGTGAAAAAAAAAATAAAAAATAAAAAATGAAAAAAAATCCTCTTAAGACCTTCCATTTATTAATCTAGAACACTTATTGTAAAACATTTGCATGTTTCATAAAAAACAAGTCACATTAATGTACCGTATGCAATGTGTTTTTTGTTCTTTTTATTACATGATTGACCATGATTTTGACGTGGTCCAGAATTACGGTTGAGTGGCATACTTCGTCTACGCGACGTCCAACATTTTTTATCTCAAAAACAATACCCAGAGAAAAAAATGAAAGAGGGAAATGTTGCTTAGATTTGATCCCTCTATCACCCCCCACGTTTGTACGCTACCCTGTATACATAAACATAAAAAAAAACTATATTTTTCTCCGAGCGACACCGGGTATTTCAGCTAGTATATATAGATTTCACAAAATATGAAACTCCCATGTAAACAAAACCCATTGTCCGTACCTTTTCTTGTGTGGGAGTACTAAATTTACTAGAACTACTGAAATAATGATGCAAATAATTAATTTTAATTTTTTAAACAAAAAAGATAAAACATTTTTTAATATTTTTGGATTCTTTTCCCTGGTCCCCTCGGAACTTTCTGGGGGCCCCATGGGCTTCCATTGAGAAAAGCTGATGTTAAACATTGCAAATGAAAAGTTCACAGTGTTTTCCACTGTGACTGTCAAAAAAACGTGAAAGGACATATTGAGCACCTTAATCTCAACAAAAAAAGCCAAAAAGCACCCTTTCTCTCGTTGTAAAACTGAAACGATAGGGGAAACCTTGAATCCACAAAAAAAGAATAAGGTAAAATAATTACCAGAAAAACAGAACATTGTTTTCATGTTCCTTTTGACTTAATAAGATTTTTACGGTTTTTGACGAATTCTGCTGCATTCTTGCCCCCTCCCCGAAATTGACCACTTTGCCAATTAATTCTCTTGCTTGAGAGACACCCCCTTCGCTAGCAGAAATCAGAAAATATGCAGCCAAAAAGGCAGCAAAAATTTTATTTATTATTAATTAGCATACTAAAGTGAGTAAAAAGAACATTTTTATTCATTATTATGCGAGTTGCTCAGGATTGTCAATTTTATTTTTTTGTTTAGTTTTCAAAACTGAAACTTTGCCGATAATCAGTAAAGACATTGTTTTAAAATAGAAAAACTTCTTTCTTATCTTTAAGCTTGAAGGGGCAGGCAGAGCACTGTACCCTTCTAAAAATTCTTAGGATGAACGCGAAAATGAATGTAAAAAATAAGCTATTTACTATTACATTATTCATTAGAATAACCTTTAAATTTACAAGTTACTCGTTAATATTAAATTCCTGCAATTGCTTCAGCCACATCCGCGCGGCCAATATCTCTCAATGTTGAATCTAGAAAGTTTTTAGTAACTGTCGATGGATATTTTTCTGCCCAAGCGTGGAGCATTCTCCTACAAGTTCCTTGGATTCCTTCATCTCTAGTGTCTACATGGATAGCATCCAAATCAGGATCAAACAAGCCAAGTCTTCTACCCAAATTTCTCCATTGATGTGATGAAACTCTCTGGGAGATAACGTCAAAGCATCCTAGGGATTCAGAAATAACTGGCATGAGATAATACACTGACACTTTAAAAAATTTAACGTGCAAAAATTTAAAAAAAAAATGTTTACATGATTCATCTGAAGTTTTAGCACAGTACTGTAATAAAATTTCAAATTGGGTACTAATATTTCAAGCTTGGACAATCCATTATTCAAAATTGTTAAAGCAAATAAATTTGTTAGAACGTAATGACGTAGAAAAATAAAATAGCTGTTGCATGCATTACTTATTAGTGAACATTTAAATAAAAACCAATTAATGGAGATATACCTTGATTATTCCATCTATATAATAAAGTAATAATAATAAATCAACATAGGTAGTCGTAAGATGAAATGAAAAAATATCACAGTATGAATTTTTTTTTATTTCTTTATCAATGAGGCATGATCACAAGTGTTAACTGGGTGAAAGAAGAACTGTCCAAGTTTATGAAACTTAAGTTATAATTGTACAGATTTGCAGAGAATGCCCTAAAAAGATGCTCTAAAATTTACCACATTATCCTAATACAAGCAGACATACAGTATTTTTGCCTTTATAGATTTGTCTGGTACAGAGTGTAGATTATCACTGAATTGGCCTCCAACGATAATCTGGGCGCTTATTCCATAGGGAATTTTGCGCCATCCCAGCAATGGTAACGACTGCTACGAAATGATGGTAGCAGCTGGGACCGATGGCTTAATGTGCCCTCTAAAGAACGGGAGATTCAAGTTGGAAAAGCCACTTGGTGGACAGCAACAGGTCCATCAAGCCACTAGCTGTCGCCCAACCAGTATCTATCACACCCCTCCCCCGCCCTCACCCCCAGCTGCTGGGCATCCAGCACTGGTCCCTCAGCGAACGGACTCGACCAAGCTGTCCCCTCCAGTAGTTGTTCCCCAGTTGCTATCTCTCCCACAACAGGTCCATAATCTGAAACTGCTTGTGCAATTGGAAGAAGTTGTTGTTGGATTGGGGGTCTCTTTAAAATGATCACCAGAAGGCCCACTGCACAGTAACAGCAGTGAGGAGAACAATAAATTTGACATGTATGATTAAAATTTGCCACAGCTCTTCATTCATCCAACGTTACATTTGTTCTCGTACCTCATTTCTACAAGGGTAAAAAAAAATGTTCAAACTGCAGCATTCTATTGTAAAAACCTTGTATATTAAGATTGAAAAACAAAAATGATAAATTCTGCGATCCGAAATCAAATCGGAGATTCGCTTTTATCAACAGAGTCGCTGTGGACACGGGTACAGTGAGGGCATTTCCAAGCCTCCTAAAAACTACGAAGTAGTCAAAGTGGAAGCTTGCCAATGACAGAGCAGACATCTGACTGGCAGATTGGGAAGCCTTCATTTCTTAAAAAAAATCGTTATGATTTAATTCCAGGTTGGGGAATTTTTACCTATCTTTTTCAATCTTAATATACACTATTTGGCCATTCGTCATCGTACACCCCATACCAGTAAGTTAAACCGGACCCTGCACGACATCAGTATCATGTTGGGCCACCTTTCGCCGCAATAACATCCGCAACCCTTCGAGGAAGACCTTCCACCAATTTGCGATATGTGTCGGCGGGAATCTTGCTCCATTCAACTTCAAATTGGCAAACAGCTCAGTGGCGTTCTTTGGGCAGCATGGCCTGGCTCTCAACCGGTGTTCCAATTCGTCCCAAAGGTGTTCAGCGGTATAGAGGTCTGGACTTTGGGCTGGCCAGTCAAGTTTCCCCACACCAATTTCCTCAAACCATGTGTTAATAATGCGGAGCATTGTCATGCGGAAACAGGTATGGGTCATTACCAAAGCGTTGCTAATGTCGGTAGCGCAGAACTGTCCAGAACTGTTTGGTAAGCTTTGGCACTCATGATTCTGTGAACTAAAACAAGAGGACCAAGCAGGACCAGACCATGACGCTACCTCCTCCGAAATTCACTGTGGGTACAACATTCTTGTAAATATCGCTTGCCGGGCATTCGCCAAACGCACACACCTCCATCGGATGGTCAAAAATGGTAACCGTATTCATCACTCAATATGACGATTTTCCCTTGTTATGGAGTCCAGTGGCGGCATTCCTTCCACCACTGTAACCGATGGGTGGCATTGGGGGCTGTGATATTTGGCTTGTGAACTACTGCTCCTCCATGAAAAGCCACGTGCGATGATCGCCCGGCAGACGGTGCGATCACTTGCATCACTAGATGGCACCAATCGAAAGTCCTGTGTCAACGTTTTCAACGAAGCCTTCCTGTTTGACATCACCACACATTTCAAGCATCGATGGTCGCGATCTGTCACTTTCATTGGTTTACTGGGTCTGGGTCGGCATGTTATAACCCCGTCTCGCTTCCACTTCAAAATAACATCACTCGTGGTCGAACGGGGAATCTGAAATTTGTTGGAAATCTCATAATCGAATGCCCAAACCTGTGGGCTCCAATGATCACCCCTCTTTCCTCCGCACTAAATTCGCGTCGTCTGTTCATATTAACTGCATTATTGATACATTAACTGCTATGAATGTATTCTAACCCATCAACGTCTTTCATAGGTGCTATGATATGTACGGACGATCCCATGCACTTTTGGAGAGGTGTCTGGTGACGAATGCCCAGACAGTGTAGGCCATCTAAAAGTTTTATAATTTCATTTGTATGGCTAAATTATGTAATTTTAAAGGCTTGCATCATACATGTGAAGAATATGATGTAGAATAAAAGATGAATGATATAGGTTAAAACATAGAACAATTTGAAACGCACTTCCTTCGGAAGGGAAATAAAGCCGTTGGTCCCTTGTAGTCGTTTGCCGGCTGCACGTTAAAGAACTCTTGCGAGGCAAAATTTACGGTCCCTGTAACGCCGTCCTGATATGACCGTAGTACTTGAAAGGGACGTTAATATCAACCAGTCAATTTATTGTGACATTTCCCCAATATCACAAAACGATGATTAAATTGAACATCACTATATTAAACAAACTTCATATAATTTAAGCACTGACTGGAAGATCTTAGCTACAGAATATAAAAATTGTTTTTAATCCTTGTTTAATGATAATGATTAAAATTAATTATTTATTAAAGTTTAAAATGTTGAGGTGAAAATCAATTGAATCGAAATTATTTCAGCGATTTTTATTACCAATCCTGTAGGATGAATTAGAAATCTACCCGCTACACTGTCTTTTGCACCATATGGCAAGCAAAGAAATAATATGCCCAAACTTTGCTCAAAGACAACTAAAAAGACTACGTTTGGCTTTCGACTTTGCTGGAGGCTAAACGAGAAATACAGGCGCCAGCACTGAAAAGTCACCTGACCAAGATAGATCTACTAACAATTGAAAATACTGATTGTTTCCAACAAAGGAAAAAAACTGATTGTTAAAATACAGGATGGAAAAAAAACAAAGAAAGAAACCATGTTATCATGGAAGGAAGAAAGTCAGATGGCCAAAATTAAAAACAAACAACCCATTATGCAATTTCATTAAAGTTCTTTTATTTTAATATGAAGTTCTCTATCTCTAAATGAGAACACAATGAGTATTATTATTTTTCTTTCCTGGAATTAATGGATACTTCTTGCAAGTTCTTTTAGCTTTCTTCTTAATATGAGGTACGTCCAGAAAGTAAGTTCTATTTGGTGGTACAAAATTCGTGTACACACATAGAAAAAAATTTATTATAAAAACATCTCCAAACCATGAACTATTTTTCTAAGTAGCTCCCACCATTTTGAAGGCACTTATCATTGCAAGGCACGAGTTTTTGTATGCCACTTCATGAAAAGTTACTGCCTGTGATGTCAGCAGCTTTTTTTACCATGTCATTGTCGTTGAACTTCTGGCCACCAAAGAATGACTTCAGATGCAAAAAAGAGACTTCTGTTCACCCTTAGCATGCTTATTTTGTACTTGAAGAGGTACCCGGCGTTGCCCGGGATAATTACACTTGCACAATCTTTTCCTTTCATTGTTAGTCATGAGATATTGATTGTTGGTTCATGCAGAGCGTTTGTGAATTGCGTGTTGATACCATTGTTGATACCTATTGTTGTACAAACTTTGCCTTGCATTGTTGGTCATGAGATATTTCTCACTAAAATGCCTTGCCATAACCATGAATATCGATTTTTTATCGATATTTATTATTTTTCCGAAATCTGAGGTAGACAGTGACCTTCCTCATGCTTTGAAGGTCATGTATGCGAAATTTTATCAAGATCGGAATAAAACTGTAGATTTGTATAAAAAACATACACACAGACCCACAGACAAACCCACAAACATCCTTCTTTATATAGATAGAAGATTATCAAACAGGGCTTACTCTCTGGACATATTTTGTATATAAAGTAAATAATAAATCAAGGAAGACTGATTTTTTTATTGTAATATTAATAACAAGTATCACAAGAATTATTTGTTTTAAAAAAGGAAAGTTAAAAAGTGGAAAGAAAATTAGAAAAAAGGAGTAGATATAATATTCAAGATATTCAAATTTATAAATGTATGTAACAACAAATTGCTGAATAATAATTTCAATATTAAAAACTGACAGTACTTCTTTTTGCCGTTTCATCCAGACGCAAATCATTTGGATCACCCATGATAATACCTGTAAAATAAAGTATTTTGGAAGAAATTTTATTAAAATAAGAACTATGAATATGAAAACCAAAGATAATGAGTTAACATTAAAAAAAAAAAATAAAAGTACAGTTTAGTGGCGTATCTCTCTACCGGTATTTCCCTCATTCACTAGGGTTCATTTGGAGGAGGGGGTTTTGTTAATGTTTCAATGTTACAAAGAAGAAGGGGTTAAAATTTTGCCATTTTAGCGAACATATTTTGTAAACGATCCCTAAGTTGCTAATTCTTGTTTTCCCATTTTTTTTCCAAATATACTCTGATAAAATACATGTACAAATGCCAATAAAAGCTTGACGAGAAAGCTATTGTAATTTTTATATACGTAAAGTAAAATAAGCTTCCGATGGCACAGAATCAAGAAATTACAAATAATTCCAAGCATTTCTTGCAAGTTATAAATTTTTCAGACTTATTTAGAAATACAGAGTGATTATAATTAAAGTTATGATTTCAAAAATCGATAATTTGAAAACTACTCGTCAGAATGACTTGGTATTTTAGCAGAACAATCGTGAGGCAATGGAATTTTGTTTGGCGAAGGAAAAAAAAATCTGCCGATAGATGACGCTGGCAGGGTTCACATTGTCTGGAGATATGCAAATTACTAATACGTGACATGCCACCGCCACCTAAAAGACAAGGCCTGTTCACTGCAATGTCATACATTGTTACATCATCATCAAGCGGCTATTGTTAATCGTATTTCTACCAATAATAAGCCCTAAATTCGGCCGCTTGATGATGATCTAACAATGTATGGCATTTCAGTGAACAGGCCTTGTCTTTTAGGTGGCGTTGGACATGCGCACCGCAGACACATAGAGAGAGATGTTAGGAGAGGTGGAAACTCGTAGCTTTTTCTGTCTGACAAGATGGCGACACTAATAGACTGATCACGTGATCACTGACTCTATACAACGCCACAACAGGTTGGAATAGAGTCACTATACCGTTGCTCGATATTATCAAACATGGGGATGCAGCGATCGAACTGCCCGTCGTTTCAAACTGACTGCTGTTCACTGTAGGAAGGCCTTGTGGTATTCAAATTACATTTACTGTATTGTGATAGAATGATCTAGCCCATGAATTATTTAATATAAATATTTTTTAGTGTTAAAATGTTTTTGCTATCATGGACCTGGAGTTGAATTCACTAGTTTCCCTATAGTAAACTACAGTGGGATCTGCTAATCTGGCCCTGTTTTAATCGCAGCGTCGCCCTGGTGATCCCACGAACTGGGCGGACTTGCGGCGCTGATAAGATTCCACCTCTCTAACGTCTATCTCTATGCCGCAGACATAGCTGCCATAAAAATAGAGAGCACCAGCTCTTTGCCTGAATGCTTCATCATGACTCTGACTATGAAGGATCGCGCTCTGCTCCTGAAGCTATGAGAACGATGAGTGTGCACTAACAGCTATTAGGAACTGCTTAAAAACAGTGAGTTTAACAACAATATTTCACCGCCAGGAGCAAAATTCTCAGGCTGCATTAGCTGTATTTTTATTCCATGGCTGCATGCAGTGTCAGTGGATGTAGAAATTTGATAGAATAGAATAGAAATTTCCAGTGGCGCTGGCTACATGCATGTTAGTTGGAACAAAAGAATAGGAATTTTAATATTGAGCTTCGTTACTGCGTGTGATAACACCGTCGCCGATTTTTATTATAAGCTTTTATTAACTTTGCTGTGTTAGTTTGTTTAGGTCAAATCTTGTAATCAATATTAAACCAACTTTCCGACAAGCTAGGGAGCTGCAATTTGACACACTTATGCAGAATCGATGACAATTTATGATAAAGAAAAAAATTTTCAAATCGGTTCATTGGTTCGTGTTCTAATGGTACTAACTCATTACTACGAATTGATTGTTGTAACAATTGGACATTTCGTTATGGTGAGAGTAAATGTATCTATTGTTTATTGTTGCAAAATTAAGCTGTATTGTTGCCACTAAATAAAACATTATAAAAGCTTGGTTTGATAAAACCTTTTTCCTCTTAACTTGTATATAAATGATGTTAATTATTTCGGCACATCGAAATAACAAAACTTTATATTGTATAATTGATTACGCGGAGTTACGGATAGAAGGAAATACGTTCGAGTTTAGCTATAAAAAGAATGACGAATCTAGTAAAAAAACAACAGGATTCTTGAAATGTACTCTGAAATGGATATTTCTTTCAGTTTCTACATTTAAAAATGTTTCTCAGAATTTTTTCGGTCACTTCAAATAAAGTTTTTAGGCCTAGTATACTTTTTAGCTTCTTAAATAGGTACATTTACATTTTAATTATTGAGGATCTCGCAAGTTTGTGAAAATTTAATCTTTCTATTTTACTCTCCTGGTTACTCCCTGTTTTTACCTGCTGAATGATGAGAGCTTCGCCCTCGAAAAGCGCTTACAGGATAAGGTCGTATTTTTCCTTTTGTAATTTTGTTGTGGTCAAAGAGTCTTTTATTTATTTTATTCCATTACTTTTATCCACATTTCTTTCCCTTTTCAATTTTTCTGGTGGTTGTAATAATTTTTTCCAACTCCCGAAAAGTATTTTATTGAAATTATTTGATAATATTAATTTTTGGAGTACAGACTTTAATGATAGATAATGTGGGCCTTATTTGGGTTTATCTTATACCTCAAATATTAATTTTAATATTTTATGATTTTTTGTGATTTTATAGTTGATTGTAAGAGTTAATGGGTGATGTTTACTCCATGTAGTTGATTGTAAAAGTTAATGGGTGTTTGTATAGAGTTAATGGTGATAATTAAAATGTCATGTCAATATTTTAATTAAATTTTGATATTTTGCTTATGTTGAGAGTTATTTAATTATTAGTATTCCATATGATTTATATAAATATTTGTGATGATAGGTGATATTGAACTACCCATAGATTCACCTGTTTGGGTATAATTTTTTTTAATGAAACATAAATTGATAGTTTTTATGATTTATAATAT
>JAHWFO010042181.1:1135865-1180235 GCA_023313115.1 Rhysida immarginata | reverse complement strand
TTTTACTAAATGTAAATGTTTTTTAAATTCTTCTTTATGTTGTCTAATGTTGGCATAATTGGAATGTTTTCATGTTTGGCATATATATATTTGGTATGTCTATTGTAAAAATTTGGTCATGATATCAGGTTTGGTTGTTTGCATTATTCTTTATACCGATACTGAATTTTTTTATGATTGTTCCTCTTCCAGCACGACAATGCGCCTTGCCACAAAGCAAGATCCATATCTGACTGGTTTGACGAGATGCGGGTTGAAGAACTGGATTGGCCCGCCCAGAGTCCTGATCTCAACCCCATCGGACATCTTTGGGACGAATCGGAACGACGTGTGAGATCCAGGATGGTTCGCCCTACATCTGTCCAGGAACTGACCACGACACTCCTCGAGGAATGGAGGTCAATACTTGTGGACACATACCGTAAACTTGTGGACAGTATGCCATGCAGGGTGGAGGCAGTGATAGCAGCTCGGGGTGGTCCTACACACTACTGATTGAAGCTTTTTGCGGGTTTACGGTAGAGCAACAGGTGTCCCAACTCCTTTGATCATGTAGTGTATGTTCCGCGATTTTTTGTAGTTTTCGAGATATGATTTTTTTTTTGTTTTATTTTCAGATTTTTTTAAATTTTGGACGGTTTTAGCTAACTTTTTCTGTGAAGTGATTCTTTGAGATTTTCTTTGTTAGTATTATGGCTAGCATGTGTGTTCGTCTGTAACAACACTAAACACCAAAATTCTAACTACTACTAGCTCAGATTTTTATCACAAAATTAAAATTTCTGTTTGAGAGAAATTGTTACTTGATTTCAACTTGAAAAAAAAAAAAGAAAACTTGACTGAATAACTTCCTGATAATTTTAAAAACTTTATGGGTTCCTTAGCTCTCAAAATAACACAAAAAAGTTGGCATTTTTATGCGAAAACGGAGTTTAAAGTTGTCCATACTCGAAAAGCAATCTGCAGCTGATTCAAATGAAATATATCATTGGGACGCTTGCGTGCAGCTCCAGGTTGTTTCAACAGACGAGTATATATGAATAATTGCTGTCTTGCTAAGTTTAAGTTGTGTAATTTTAATCTTCTATATCCATCAGTTTAAACTTTTATGTTTGCTGGAGTTTCCATTGTTTTGTACTTTGGTTTGATTCTGTTTAACGTATGGATTAGATTGTATATTTTTGTTTTGTATTAGTCGTGAGGTGATTATATTTGTTATTTCTTGTAAATTTTTTTATCCATTCCTGGATGTAATAAATAATTTCTGTCTTATTTTTACTTGTGTTGTACTACAATCTTATTAAACGTTGAAGTTATTACTCACATTAATAATTAATTTTATTGATTTATAAATATACAATTTTTGTGATATCGTATATAAATATATATTTATTCACTTTGATTTTTTTTTAAAGTCTCAATTTGTTATTTTTTTTTATTGTTAGTAAATCGCTTCTTTAATTATTTAGGAATTGTCCTAAAAATTCTGTGTTAATTAAGATGCGTTAATTAATTTAAATTTAACTAAAATAATTTTTAATCGTGAGCTAATAAAACGAAGAGGTTGTTTGAGGCTAATTGAAGAAATGTAAAAAGAAAGGCTGCTTGGAGGGTAGAATTGTTTCTGCCCGTTCCGCTAGCTAGTAATGGCGCTAGTTAGAGGCATCATTTTCTCCTGTGGGAAAACGCGAATTGTCCGGTCTTCCATCGTATTCTTATCGTCTATGGGCGTGTCTAAAAAGTAAAACCGGGGTTTTTGAAATCACGTGATTTAAACGATCGGTTTTCATCCAAACAAGCCTGGGCTCTCTAACTTTTTTGACAATAAGGGCTCCTAAATTGTTTTAAAAGCATGGCGTATTATTAGCCATTCAGATTCCGATCTTCCATTATGAATTTAATATTAAGTACTTAATTCAACTATGAATATAAGCCATGAATACTACACAGACGTCTGTTTGAAATTTTTCGAACGCTTACCCAAATTGTATGTAGTGTTCTGAATTTCACAGTCAACCGATTGTTCATGTAGCGAAGTAAAGTTCCGTTAGCTGTAGCGCTATTAGCGGCGACGATTTCGAGAGCATTTTGCAGGAAACGCACTAATGAAACGTGCTGTAATGTTATAAACTTGTTTATACTTCTCCTAAAATTAGAGTCTGTGCTATTCTATCTCATAAATATAAAATTTTTGATTAAAAATGTTTAATTTGCTTATTAAGTCGCTGAATATCCCAAAAGATACACTTTCGCAAATACGAGACGTCCTTTCTGATCCTCAAATTTTGTTTTGAGCCCGAACAAAAACTTCGGGCTCGCAATTTGCGTCCGATCTCGAACTTCTACGAGACCGGTCCCTTTATGGACATACTAATCTCAACCGGTTTTGACTTTTTTGACACTGCGGTCGTAGAATTCGAGACCGATCGCGGTCGGTCTCACTTTTTAGACACGCCCTTTGGTTACGTTGTCTGATCCTTCTGAATTGTCGTGCTTTTATAGAATAATAACCATTAACGGTGACCAAAATCAATAAAATGCGCGACCATGCCGAAACAGGAGGGGGTGTGGCCATCTCGGGAGCTAGAGTATTTTCTTTTCTATTACTATGGTTCCACCCCCGTTTAAAATATTCTGGTTACGCACCTTAAGGGGATGAAGAAGTAGGTAAGATCAAGAACCCAGCTCGCTACCTTCATCCATCCCTGGTAAGATAGATCAAGAACCCGGCTCGGACAACTGGTATCCCAACTCGGGAGTGACTTTTATGATTGTCAGATTGACAATTTAAATTTAAAAATTCTTATGGCACGTCTTTCTATATTTTTTATGAATGATTTCTCTCCTGCTCTCCACCACGCTCCAATGCACGTGACAAATATTGTTATAAACCTAACATAACAAATATAAACATAAGATAAACTCTTGAGCAATTACCTGTCGCAATGGACCAGTTAACTGAGCACAGAAAATCAGTCGTGACGTTTGTAAAAGGGGACCTGACAGGGAACCTGCTTTCGGTTTTGAAGATGTGCGTCATAGCCTAATAATAACAGTTATTATTAGGCTGTGTGCGCGGCTGCGTTAGTTTCGGTTTGAATGTTTTGGTTTCGCTTTTTCATAATGCAACCAGGGAGGAAAGGGAGGCGACAGTCCTTGTATTTCCTATGCAATTATAAAACACAGGATCCAGCAAAAAAAAAAAAATAACAAAACAAAAAAAAATATCCCAGGTACAAAACTCCCAGCCTTAAAGTGCAAGGGAGGAAAAAAAAAAAAAACCCGGAGTAAAACCCCAACTACGAGGGAGTTTTGAAAAGTAATGCCTTCATGGCTGTAGCTTTTTTATTTGGTAACCGATTTTCAAAATTCTTTTTGTATCTGATATTTCCATTTGTCTTCTATGTAATGCACTATTCACTTTTCGACATAGTCCCCATCCCTTTCCAAGCATTGCGTCAATGCGTGACTAGTTGGGTGAACCACAGAAAACTGACTAATTCCTATTGACTAACAGTTATACGTTTATACTGAGAGTGAGTACAGCACCTAAAGAAATTTTTAAATTCCAGACAAATGAAAATGTTAAAATTGAAAATTTTGACAGAACTTTAAAATCTCTGCTTAGCGCTAAGTTAAAGAACTCTTTTAAGAAGCATGTTTCCTACAAAGTACAGAGAACACAGTAGTCTTTTATAATTTTTATGTTACTGTATAAATCTATGATGTATTGATTTTGAAATTTGGTGATGAACATTTTATATTAAGGAATCTATTAGGCTTTAAAATTCCATCTACTTTATTTCCAGTAATAAAATAAAAAGATCAAATACATTACGATGAAATTAGTGCACTTAGCGGAACGCAATAGATATCCTTAAAAACTAACACTCCGGCTTGTCTCTTCGTGTGGACATTATCAAGGGGAATGAAGGTGAATGGATGATATGGGCAACCTCATTCCTCTTGATAATGCCCTGTTTCCATTCCTTTCATTCCCCTTGATAATGGCCACGTGGAGGAAATTAGAAAGGATTCTTCATTTACTTTACTGTCTCTGGTAAGTTTCACTTTCCTTTACCATATTTCTTTTAACCTCTCAGCTACTAAGACAGAAGAGTCCGAAATTTATTGAGCCCCCGTTATGTGGGTTATAGACCTTAAAATACTGTAGGTAGTTCGTTTTTATGCACTCTTTTTTTTTTAATACTTCTTAAACTGAAAAAGACTATCTTGAAAGTGTTTAAGGTAATGAAATTTATTTTTAACAATGAAAAATACATTATAAAACATAGGGGAAAAAAAACATGAAAACCACGTGAAACTATCAAAAAAAATATTCTTCTTTCATTTTACAGAAACTTTCATAAATTATACTCGATGAAAAATGTTCCTTAATCTAGTTGATTTTACAGCAAAGAAAACAAGGAGAATCAATCCAGTTGGGATGAAGTAGCAACTTAACCGAGTCCTTTTCGTAACGGGTGTGTTAATGATCAAATCGGCAGGCTGATGTTCAATCTTCCTTTCCTCCTTTGTTAAAGAATAAACATAAAAACATTATGGAATGAGAAGTTCTCTGTACTGTCCTTCTTGATGAAGTAGGGAGGCTTGCAGGACATAGCAACACAGAATTCCAATTGGTTTTGCTTTTATTCTTGGCTTTGTCAAGGAATTCTGCAAGTTTTCTTTCCTGGTTATGTACTGCAAGGCCTCCACTGACTTCATAAAAAGATGAAAAATTTTAATAGTATTTATCTATTACAATATCAGTGTAATAAATGTATAACTTATCTCTCAATTAAGATATGAATAAAGATGCTTACTTACAAGAGACTAAATGCATACTTTAAATCAGGGAGTATCAAAAGCCTTCAACCCATTTTAAAATTTTATATTTTTAAAAAATCACAAGGGGGCAAGTTACAAAATTCTCAGAATATACTCAAAAATTTGACATGATAGCTTTATAAGTGTTCAACGTGACCCCCACTGTCTACACAGACCCATCCATTCAATACTCATATTTTTCCCATACTTGTTAAAGCAGTGTGTGACTTCATCTATGGTGGCTTTGATTCGATTTTTCAGCTCTTCCATATTTGCTAATAAGGAAGCACATAAACATGATCCTTAACAAAGCCCCACCAAAAAAAACTCAGACAGTTCAGGGGAACTAGGTGGCTTTGTGCTACGGGATCATCATCTCGACGTAAAGTGAAGGGAGCTCACTATGCCTTTCAGACGGGCTCAAGAGGTCTCTAGCAGCAGTGAAACAAAACTTGACGATTCCCTCTTTCCAACTGAACATAGACATAATGCGATCAACAATTATGGATCTATAGCATTTTGAAATCACAAAAAGATTTCTGATACACCCTGTATTTGGTCAAAAATCTGTGCTCGATTTCAAAATGCTTTATTTATTCTTAAAAAAAAAACAAAAAAAAAACATACATAGATGCAGCAAGTACAAAATATTCGTCATATCAAGTTTTGAAACAGGTGTTCAATATGGCCTCCTCCAGCTACATGGGACATTAACCAGTCATTTGTTAAGACATGCACAGATCACATGACCTGAACAACCCTTCATGTCATTTCGAAAGCCTCGAATCCACCTACATAAGAGAATGGCGTAGGCGAACGTATTATCTCATTACGAGAGGTCCATTATTTACGGTCCATTGTTATCATCATTGAGGTCAACCTGTCCATTCTGTTTACACAAATAACCCGTTTCTTGGAACATTAGATGGCATTTTCTAATGCTCTTGGCAGCAGAGGCTTTCATTCCGAATGCCATACAACATTTGTGCTGGACGGTTATTGCTGGCTCACACAAGTTAAGCGAAGAACGCAAAATGCTTTCTGTTGCTGGGTCACAGTGTCGAAAACAACTAAGACCAGGAGCCTCTAGTGGCAACCTCTGGAAATCGTAACGCCTGGTTTTCATACACATTAGTAAATGTTGTTCGAGAAATGTTGGTACATGCATATTGAATTTGGTTTTTCAATTTATCTAAGTCTCTGGGAGGAGTTTTCTATCCAACAGGTGACCTTGGGAGCCACCAAAGAGGACCAAACTGTCCTCTCCAATTGTTCCAAAAGCACTTCTCAAGAGCTGTGACACTTCAGTAGTTCTGTGGGGTAGTATCCCACCTGCTGGAACCCTACGCGATGAAGTTCAGCCAAAGACAAACTTTCTGTCCAATCACAAACTATATTTTGAAAAATAAATTAGCATATCATGCACGTCAATGTACCCTTGTAAAAAATTGGACCAATTAGTGTAGAATTATGCATTCACACAAGAAATTAGTCGACCATCTATATTGATGGTTTGTTTCACTGTTTAAGTGTGGATTGGTTTGTGACCAGAAACTTAAATTATGATTATTTATAGTACCATCTTGAATGAAGGTAGACTCATCTCTCCAGAGAATGCATTTATTAAAATGACCGTTGACGTCTAGCTTAGCAAGCATGAAGTTACAAAAATTGCCACTTTTGTTGTATCTTTCACAGTTAAAAAATATGATGATTGGACCCCTTAAAAAGGTCAAAGATCAAATTTGACAAAAGCATCAGATTGCGCATCCACACTTTCTTATAGCATTGTATTCACAGATTGTTGACAATTTTAATAGATTTATAGATATTTGTTTACTTCAAAGTAAATACCCCATGTAATTAAAAGCCATTGGTTCTTCTGAAAATAATCCTCAATTAAATAGAGAGGTATAGCAACAATGCCTTCAAAAACATTTTCGTATCAGGTTTCAGTTGCAATTAATTTTTCAGGCAGTTTTTTTTTTATGGACGAGCATAACAGTGTGTACAATTGCAGGTTTTTGCACTTATCTTAAGCCTGTCCTGATCATTGGTATGTATATGTAAAAGGAGTTAGGCAAATCTCAGCATTCAGTATGTTAAAACCTTAAGATAGATAGATGGATGGTTTGTTAGGTTTTTCAGTGCGTCAACATCTAGATCATTTTCCGCCCTTTCATCTGATTAATATCATTACGCACCCTTGAGGCAATAATTGCGTATTCTTATTCATTTCTGGAATCCATGACCACAGCAAGCTTCAACCCAGCAGATTTGAGTACTGGAAAGCTTATGCTGTAGAGCTTTTGACTGTCTGGCCAGCTTTAAAACCTTAATTAGTTTTATACAAATGAAGAGTTTTTTATATAAGTCGTGTAATCTGCCAATTATTGTATCTAGTTCTGAAATTATCAAGTAAAAATTAGCAAGAACATTGTTCAGCGGATAAGTGAAAGTAGAAATTCTTGACTGTTTCGAGCAGACTGATGCTGGTTTAAAACTGGAAACATACCATATTTGTAGCAATATTTCTAAAAAATTGTGTATGGTGAAATTTAGATTAATAATAATTTCTAAAGTTAAATTTAACAACTTGCCTTTTCCAACTGAAGAACAAAACTTTTTAAATCTTCTTGAAAATCCTGGACGTTTTCTATTGTTATTTTTACCTGCTGTGTAAGATTTCTCACTTGTACAACATCCTATAATAACAATATTTAAACTCATAATTAGTGACCTTGTCGTTTTCTAAAAATTTTCTATTACAATTATCAAGAGAAAGCAAGCTTACTGTCATTAAATTTTTCAGAACTAGAAAAACATATAAAAATCAAACAATCCAATCTGCTATATTCCATTTTTCACTTGAAAGAACCATAGCTTGGAATCCTTATATTACAATACCCACAGGGTTCATTCTAGACTTAAAGGACAGGATGCTAAGGGCTAAAAAGGGCATGACGTTATCAAAAAAGGGCACTTTGCCAAAAAGGGCACTTAATTTTCAAAAAAGGGCATTGTTTTCAAAAAAGATTTTTTTCTATTAAAAATGCACAGTTCTTTTTGAAGTTCCTTAACCCTTTACAAAATTTTTAGATTTTTTTTTGTGGGCGCGTTTTCGGGTATCGGGACATGTGATCATGATCAAAGGGCAGCGGGGTGGAAATTTGTCATCAAAAGGGCAAACAGGGTGGCGCGCCCCATAAACCCCACCTAAAATGAATCCTGTACCCATTTCCATACAAGTTGGGACAATATGAAAAATGCAAATAAAACTTGATTGACTAAATATATATTAGCAAAATAAAAATAATAAATGCATTTGAAGTAAAATAAGTACAATTTATAAATGGTCATATATAATTATTTTTATGAAATTGCCATTGGCAACATGCACCATAATAGTTGGGACAGAAGGAAAAGGCCACACCAGAAGCCATAGAAGTGACCTGGAGAACATTACCTCATAACTTTTCCCTCTTTAAATGCAAACTGGAATGTGCGACCAGTCATTTGCATGACAACATGGATCAAGGTATGCACAATAGAATAATCCAACAATTTAGAAGCAACGTATCTCAGTGTGAAATAGCCAGAAATCTAGGATTTCCGTCATCTACGGTTCATAATATTATTAATAGGTACAGGACAAGAGGAAATACCACTGTTTGTAAAGGGCAAATATGAACACCAATTCGGACTGCTCACAATCTTCGGGTTTTTAGAACGTCACTGCATTCAAAATAGACATTCAACACCTCGAAATTGCGAAATGAGCTCGAGGATTCTATCAAACACCTTTATCATTGAATATTGTTCGCCACTACATCAGAAAATGCAAGTTTAAGCTCTATTATGCAAAACGAAAGGTGTTCGTAAACACAATACAGAAAAGCAGGCACGCACCCATTTGAAGTGGACCGACGCCCAGTGGCGACATGTTTTGTGGCCTGACGAATCTACATTATGGTTGTTGTTGGCAAAAATTGTCGACGTGTACTTAGGACCAAAGAAGAAAAGCCTGTTACCAACGTGCTGTACAGAAGCCAGCTTCAATAATGATCTGGAGCTGCATGAGTGCCAATGGATTGGAAAACTTACATATCTGCAATGGCACCATCAATGCACAAGCATATATTGGAATTTTAGAAGAATATATGTTGCCTTCTCGGCAACATCTTTTTTTGGAACCAGTCCCTTTCTGTTTCAAGAAGATAATGCTAAACTCACACCACTTGCATTACAGGACAATGGTAACACAACAGATGAATTTGGGTGTTAAATTGGCCTGCCTGCAGTCCTGATTTGTCCCCAATAGAGAATATATGTCAAATTATTAAGAGGAAGTTACATCAACAACGACCCCGAGGAGTTCAACAGCTGAAAACTTTCGTACAGCAGAAATGGCAACAAATTCCCATTGCAACGGTACAGAAATTGGTATCATCTGTTTCTCGATAGCTACAAAGTGTGATCAGAGGAATGGGAGATGTCACCCAATGGTCATTCTTTTCCAGAAATAAACAACTAAAAGATGTGTCTCAAACTTATTTCATACTACAGCTCTTTTCAAGTTTTCAGCAAATGGACAACAATTTTTCATTCACAGATAATACGTGTCTTTTGCCTCAGTCCCTTGTAACACGTATTAACAGCATTTGACTACAAACAAGATCGTAAAGGTAAACTCCACGGAAAAAATCAACTTTATTTATTTATTTATTTTTGCATTATAATATTAATCCAGGTTAATAGAGTATATTTCATTCAAAATTTTTCGAATTTTCCTAACATTTTATTAAGAAAAATGCCTTGGAAAATTGAAACACGGTAGAACAAGGCGTCATTTCCTGCCACGAGAACCTCTGGGAATTTCGTTGCTGAGATTCTAGATGCTTTCGATTCTAATCAAATGTGCTTAGAACGATTCTACATATCGTAAGATTTTGCTAACCAGTTTTATCTCGGAATGCCTTCATTTTGTTCTGTTTGGATCTGTAAATAGACAGTCAGATAGAAATTTCACGTTTCATAGATTTCCACAATCAGAATCGATTAAAATAACAGTGGATTAGTTTTTGACAGCGAGGGAACTGGTATCCAACTCCAAACAGCATCGTGTGTTCAGCTCATTTTGAAGCGTCTTACTTGTCTACGCATCTGCAGTTTTAAATTCAGTATCAATTCGAAGAAGAAATTTGCTGAAACTAGATGCTCTTCCAACTCTAAACGGGCCTGGCGTTCTTCAAGAACAACTGCAACAGCATGTGCTAAACACCGAAGGAATGCGGTAGGCCTTTCTGTGTGGAGTTTACCTTTAAATAACAGAATTCAAAATGTTTATTTACGAAAAAAAAAGAAAACCCATAACGACTTACTTTTCCAATTTCAAGTCCATATTCATTAGCTTCTATTTTATTTTGTAAGTACTTTATTGTACTCTGGATGTAAAGAATATGCTTTCCAATGTTTTCTAATATGGCCAAAATATCTGGACAACTAAAAAGATAAAGTTCCATTTTAAATTTCAAATATAGTACATATTCTCACTGGATATTTATTATAATAAAAGTTTAGAAATTTAAAAATTTAATTTCACTTTTGCCAATACAGTATCAGCAAAAGATGAAACAAATAGTAATAAACATTGAAAAAAACAGAGGTCTGTTTAAATTTGAGAATATTTTTTTTTCCCATGAAAATGACCAAAAAAAAAGGGGGGGGGGTCTGTTTAATTTTGACGTCGGGATCTATTCGGGTAAATCCGGTAAATGGTTTATGTGAAGAAAAAATAATTGTAGTGCTAATAATTTTTGAACAATAAAGTGCATTTATAATTTACCTGATATAATTTTTATTACGGAATGATAAAATACTCGATTCTTCCCATTTTTTCTGATGAACATTCTTTAAGCTACTTAAAATAGTCTTTCTTTCTCCTAATTTTGTCACACCAAGCTAAAATGAAATGGTTAATAGAATTCTATTACTACTTTGTCTTACTTTAAAAAAATATCCAATTATACAGAGAGAAAAAGAAAATATCAATAAAGTTATACGGTAATAAGAGCACTTTAACACTACTATTGCAAGAATTAGAGGAGATAAAGAAATTCTTATTTCAGAAATTTCAAAAATTTAAAGAAAATGAGTTTAGAACATATGATGAATTATTATTTTAAGCTAAACACCCCTTAACATAAGCTACTGCATACTTTACATATAAAAAAGAAAAAGTATGCCCTCCTCCCAATTTAAATGTACCGTATATCTTCCAATAGTAGCCCCCGATGTCTATTTTTTCAAATTATCACTAACCGGGCGTTTATTAGAGACTGGTGTGTCAAATCTTATAGCTTCCACGATATCATTAGCGCCACATCATATGATCGCTTTGGAAGCATGTCTTTTTTTTTTTTTTAAACAGAATATGGTAGTGCGTAGTAAACAGTCCTTACGAACAGGATACCGTGAGAACTAAGGAATGAATAGCAGAGTGCATATGATATCGAAACTCAAAGCAGTGTGCTGGTAATCCCCTCAAGCTCGTGTACACGTGAACCCCGAAAGCAGCTCACGTGAA
The DNA here is from genome assembly GCA_023313115.1 of Rhysida immarginata. Classification (NCBI taxonomy): domain Eukaryota; kingdom Metazoa; phylum Arthropoda; class Chilopoda; order Scolopendromorpha; family Scolopendridae; genus Rhysida; species Rhysida immarginata. The sequence goes on along the minus strand of JAHWFO010042181.1, from coordinate 1,168,819 downwards.
CTGCCATGTGGAAGAGAATCCCCGGCATTTATTAGAGACAGGCGTTTATTTAGCAACCTTAATTTTGAGACCAGCAACAATTGGAGACCAGGCGTCTATTAGAAGATATACGGTAGTTTTTCATTAAAATTTTACTTTCTCAAGTTCTTCATCATTAAGAGTGAGAAACATTTGAAAATTTATTTTTTGTTCTTCAAAAATGGGAAGTAAATGGGAAAGACTTAAACCAGATAAAAACACTTCCAAATCACCATATCTTCGAAATTTCCTAAATGAAATTAAAAAAAAAAAAAAAAAAATCATTAACTTCTCATTACCATTTAATAATAAGATATTTATGGAAATAGCAATTTCGATAAAGCAGTATGAGGTTTAAAAAAAACAAAAAAACTTTGCATAATTAAACCTTCAGGATTATAAATATGAGGGAGGTTCAAAACATATTTTTTACCGCCAAAATATAAATACATACCCATGAAAATCCATCATTACTTTTCAATGTAACCCCCCTCCGCACTCTATACATGTGTGTCAGCCTTCTCAGAAGGTCCAAAAAAGACAATCACTTGGCACGAGGTCAGGTGAAAAAGGGGTATGGGAAATACATTGAAAGTGGAGATCAAAAAATTTTCCGACTGTTGAGAGACATACGAGGCATGGTTTTTAAGTACAGTATGCGCCGAAATGTTTCATAATTTCAGTACTGTTTATTTTGCCGCATACTGTACTTACCATCCTGATATAAAAAAACGCAAGGACAATTTTTTTAACACCTTAATTTTTATATGAAATCCCGAATCTTAATCTGTTTTTCAATATAATTTCCACATATATTAAGGTATTTATCATATCGTATAACCCTTCTGAATTCCATCCTCATAGAAATCGGCTGCCTGATTTGCAAGAACAAATGATAATAACTAGGCGGTAGGGTGTTCAAGTTGTTTCCAGCCAAATGATGAGATGAGATCTTGAACTGAAACTGTTTGCTTGAACTTCACTTTTTTGGGCTTAAAAGTGATTATCATTTGTTGTTACACTTAAAGAAGCACCTTGGCAGTCAGCACTATGAAGACAATGTCAAAACGATCATGCAGAAATGGTTAGCAAATCAGGTGGCCGATTTCTATGAGGATGGAACTCAAATGGAGTTTGGAATCCACTAAAATGTTGTCAACCTGACCTCAATTCAGTTCACCAACAATGAAAACACTCTCCTCAACAATGGATAGAAACTGCTATATACTGCAGGCCTCCATCAACTTCATCAAGGACAATACAGAGAACTCTCTATTTCATAACATTATTTCTGCATGTTACTCATTTTTGGAGCAAGTAGCAAGTAGGGCCACCATAGTCACAATACTGCTGTGTCTTTGTCAGCTGTTCTGGCTTTGTTCTCTCACCTATTTCCCACTCTTCAAAGTCAGAGTTAAAGGTGATACTAACTTACAGGACAATTGCATGATATTTCAAACTTTTATGGTTACTTTTCGATCCTCCCTCATATATATATAAAGGTTAAAGGTTAAAAATATATATATAAAGGTTAAAAACATAAAACAATATAAATAATAAGCCCTTACGCAGACGACGAATCAAGTGATTTGTTCTCATTAATTTCACGTTTCTCCTTTAATGGCAGTTTATTTAATAAAGAAGAATTTACTTCAGAATCGCTTGCATTCTGGAGAACTTCCGCAATCTAAAATTCAAAATTATTCTATCTGAAACTAAGAACTTGTATTTTTATTCATCAAGAAGACAGTAAAAATATATTAAACACTTCTAGTTAATGAAAACAATTATTTTAAATGAAAATGGGAAAATTTTTTGACAAATTCAGTGTGATCTGGCACTGAATACAACCAAAAGAAATGTGCCCTTGCACAACTATTTTTTAATGGTCATGGTCACATTTGGAAAGCCCCGATTTTAATGTTCATGGAAAATCAGTAAGTGAATTCATCCCAAGTATCATGTGAAACTTTCGTTCCTTACGTTTGAAAGTTTCTGCCTGAATTTTTTCATTGTTGTCCACATCATTTCTGGGCGCTGTTGTCAGCAAAAGAAAAAAGAAAATGGCCTCACCACAGGAAAAGATGCAAACTGTAGTCTGGTATGCCCATTTTTAAGTCAATGGTTTCAGTGCAGTAAGAATACCATTGAGTTTTAACACAAGGCAGCACCAAAGAGAATAAAGGCATGGTATAGGCAGTTTCTAGCCACTGGGTCCATGCTGAAAAGACATGGAGGAGGTCAGTCGGGTGTCTCCAATAAAAAGATGAAGATTATTAGGCGAGCGTTTGAGTGAAATCCCCACAGAATCACACAACAAGCTGCATGAGAATAAAAACGCCAAGAACTACTGTACACAGAATTTTCCATAAACATTTACATTTGCATGTCTACAAGGTCTAGCTTCTTCAGGAAATTAAACCAATGGACCAGCAGTTCCCAACTTTACTTTAATACGGAACTAACCATAAACACAATAATAATAAATGCAAATTTATTATGGGTTAATTTTAATTTTAGCTTTAGACTTTAAACTAAGAGTGTGGAAATATTTCCTTGTATAAAATAAATCTTTCTGGGCCGCGTCGAGAATGCTTTGCTTGCGACTTGTTTGGCAGAAGTAATCAAGATCCTAATTTTCTGAATACCATCTTGTTTTCCAAGGGACCCACTTTTAACGTGTCGGGGACAGTGAATAAGCATAAAGAGAGACAGCCCAAAAGTGAACGTGTGGTTCAGATTGATGTTGAACATGACAATTGGACCGTTCTTCTTCATGAAAAGTGCTGTAACAGGAAACACCTATCTAGGAATGCTACAACAGTATGTTTCCCCATACAATTCCAGCTGGACAGAGCTCCACCTCATTGGGAAAGTAATGTGCAGAATGCTTTAAATGACAAGTTTGCAACAAATGGATAGCACGAGGTGGATCAATACCGTGACCTCTGGGTGCACGAGATAATATGCCCTTAAATTTCTTTTTGGGGATACATAAACGATAGTGTCTACTATACTAGAGTACGGGACTTGCAAGACCTGCGGATGCGAATTGTGAATGCCATCGTTAGTATCACTCCTGAAATGCTGCAGCGTTCCTGGACAGAAATCAAACAGAGACTGGACCTCTTCTAAATCACAAAAGGAGCACACTTGATATAGTACAAAACATAAAAAGTAATTATTATATTGCTAAGTAATTACCAAAATATGCAATATACATGTATACTTCTTTTTAACAAAATGAGGCATTTCAACTAGGATAATCCGTATTTCTAATCCTTTCAAAGTTAACTTACAATGGTATATCCTTGAGCTTTGGCCAATTCAGGCAGGGTTTCTCCATTAATGGTAATCAAGCAAGGATCTGCTTTATTTTCTAAAAGAATCTTCACAATTTCTCCACAGCCCTGATTTGCTGCCCAAGCAAGGGCCTGAAATTAAAAGAAAGCGAAAAGAGTCCAACCAACAGGCCATAAAATGTTTACAATTTAACCTATGTTTTTATGAATATATAAACAGATTCAGTAGTTCATATATAACTGATCAATAAATAAAATAAAAAAAATTGGGCATTTAAATTTGATTCTAAAGTTAATATATTTTAATATATTTTGTTGCTTTACCGGCCAACCACGATTGTCTTGGGCATTGACATTAGCATTATTTTTAATGAGCACCTCAATTAGATGTTTATGCCCACCTCTGGCAGCAAACATTAATGGAGTCACATGGTGCCTACACAATAAAAACAATATCAAAAGGATTTTTTTTTTTTTACAAGTATGTTGCATGATTACTCATAGTTTTTCAAAAGTTATAACAACAATGTTAGTAGAGTATATAGCCAAATGAATAAAAGCAAAAATTTTAAGATTTAATTAATGAAATGGTTCATTGGTTTCTTTTGTGTTGAAATAAAAATATAAATTTCCATTGACTATCTAAAAAAAAAATATAACAAGCACTATGTTAACAGGTTAAGGAGAAATGCCTTTATCAGTCTATCTGATACACCAGCAGAAATTTATACCGAATGGCCAAAAAGTCTTACAGCATTACAAAATTTTATTGCAGAGAAACTATTACCATTACAACTGTATGTTTGGTCTCAAGAGAAAGACTATCTCAAAGATTTTTTTCTCTGTTAAAGTTAGTATACGAACGTTAGGGTGTTTGGATAAGAGTAGAGAAGAGTGGTGACGACTTGTTCCATAAGCTAGAACCCATTTTGATCTTTAGCCATTGCAGGTGCCACATACAACAACATGAACGTCCAACTTTAACCCAAAATTTTATTGGCTCCATTAATCCTCTCAGATGTGTTATTCATCAATTAAGTTTTATAGAATATGGAACAATCTTTTATTCATCTCAGAATATTTTTTAATTACCATCCCCCCTAAATATTCGATGATGTCATATTCATTACTTGTTCATTTTCGAAATAACTGTCCTATTCATCTTCTGTGGCCTGGACCTAATTTGTTTCTTTTTATTTGAATTATCCATAATTTCCTCTTTGCAGTGTTTGCAGGAAAGCAAAGAAGCCTTTTGCCTTGATCAAAGTGATTGCTACATGCAGGAACGCAACAACCAGGCATCGATTTTGCTCATTAAAATTCGATGCTACTCATTTATTTTAAAAGGTCAAACGATTAAAAGTTCAAAAAAATGAACAAATAAAGAGATTTCTCACATTACCAAGCGAGACTGTTTGTATTATAAAAGTATTTGAGCAAAAAACATGCATTCTCCAAGCGTGGCTGAGTGCATTCGGGATCAAGGAAGCCAAAAAAGTAAGAGTTGTCACCACCCTTCTCCACTCCCATTCTGGCACTGTAAAGAACATGAAAATGGTTGCAATGCAATTTTTGGGTGATCTGTTGACTATTTTAGAAAAACTTTTGTAATTTTTTTTAGTTCGAAATTTGATGCTGAACAAGTTTGTAATTGGAAATTTTTGTCTATCCCAGTTCAGGGGAAAGCAGACTGTGTTTTATGGTACCATGCAACCAGTAGTCACCGATTACTTTACAGCGTAATTTTAGAAAGAAATATGGGCAATCACCAACTGATTACAAAAGCATCATTGCTTGGTACACTATGTTTAAGCAGAAAGGGAGTTTGGACTCCCTTCCACAAACAGTGCAACCACCCATCAGTGTAGAGACTGTTCAGGCTGTGCAAGAAGGATTCAACGAATCCATTCCATGTCTACACCATCAAGTACATAGTGTTTGCAACACGTGTACCTGAACTGAGCATATTGAGAAGAAGGATTATCAATGCTATTGGTGGCATTACACAAGAAATGCTCAAAAAAAGCATGGCATGAAATTGAATAACACTTAGATTTTCTGCGGGCGATGAACATCTAATGTACTAACATTGTCAAAAAATCAACCAAGTTATATTTGTTTAGTGCCAACCAACTCCACAGTTTACTTGAAGAAATAACCTACTTTCTTTCTAATAGGGGTCGGTTGGTGGAAAATAGAGTTTAGTCTTTCTCTTGCGAACAACTTTGTAATAAAATGGTCAAAATTAGGACAATAAAAGAGTAACATTTAAAATTAACACTTATCGATCCACTACTGGATTAGGGACTCCTCTAAACATTTCCAATCTGCTATGCCCTGGGCTTTGCTTTACCAATTAACACCCACTATTGGACGTCATTGCTTTATCTTGTATGGGGGTGTCACTAGGATCTTATAACATGTTATGGGTACAGATCAAGGATGGCAATAGCACTGCATTATCAGAACAGACATCCAAACATGCAGAAATGTGTTCATTTAATTTTTGAATGATCTATCAATGCGATAAGATGCAGCAGCTTTTTTAACTTGTATTCATAATTGAATAGGGAGCAAGTTTGTGAAAGGAAAATGGTCCCTGCCTGTTATGGTTTATGAGATAAAAGTTTGTATACAACCTAATTTGCAAAATCAGATCATCAGAAGGTGACCAACAGATAGCCCACCAGCAACTTCCTATTTGTTCCCATTAACAAATTTTTAAATTATACGATAGTTATCAAGTGATATTAATTAACGTGAGAGCACATATCTTCTTCTTTTTTTTCTACAATAAAAACTAAATAATTACAATGTTTATTTAAGCATTAGATCAATCTGGAAGTTCTGTAAATAATATTTTCCTTTCCTGCTCTATATAATTTTTTTCTTTCTACAATCACATATGATTTACTTTTCAGATGCATTCACTAATGCTCCATGTTGAATCAATTTTTCACAGCAAGGAACAAGTCCATCTTCATTTGCACCAGCACAAAGAGCCATCAATGGAGTGTACATATCTAGAAAGTAAACAATGGAATTGGAAAAAAAAAAACCAAAAAAACGCTAATTTTTCGAAAGCATTATAATAATCAAATGTTTAAACAATATCTAGAGGAAAATGAGTATAACTTACATTACTGTTCTTGAAAACTGCAACACCATGAAGGAATAATCGTAAGAAATGATATTTACAGGAAATGCAAATAATTAGAACTGCAAAATGATTGCACATGCCCGGACCAAGCAGCAACCTCTGAACTCCTGTGTGAGGCATATAAACAGAGTTGTGCAGGAGCCAAGCAAATAATACATGTATATTACAGACACTGAGCTGTAAACGTTTCTCGTAAGTCAATCACAGGACAAAATATTAACAAATGACATAGTTTAGATGGGGATGAATGGTTGACTAGTAAGAAGAAGGATGCCCATACTGTGACATTACTGCTTGTAAAGGATACAGCAACGCAATGATGCAAATGATGATAGTGTTTAAGCAGTGGACTGAAGAAAACTGGATATCAGCACAAAATGTCAACATCAAGGGACAGCAGTCACCTCTTCTCCAAGGAGAATTGTTCAGTTTGATCACAAGTGTTAGTAAGCTTTCACATTTCAATAGCATCTTATGCACAAAGAAATGGCTGCACACATTCCTTTACAGCAGTTTACAATGGGCTCGTGAACACAGATAAATAACATATGGGCTAGCAATATATTGTTGTGTAATCCGGTGACGACAACAACTGAGACATACGAGATGCACCTTGGAGCGGAGAATAGTCACGGTAGTATCACTGAAACAGAAGTCAGATGGGCAATTAAGTCCCTGAAGACTGGCAAAGCTGCAGGTGATGATGAAATCCGGTCCGAGATGTTAAAGGCCTTAAATCAGGATGGTATCCTGTGGCTGACTCGAGTGTGTCAGGTTGCTTGGATATCTGGACAGGCCCCTAAGCAATGGCAGACAGGAACTATGATCCCTATCTTCAAAAAGGGAGACCAGAGAGATTGCAACAACTATCGAGAAGATTGGAACATCTCTTTGCTCAGCATTCCTGGGAAAGTGTACGCTAAGTGTCTGGAGAAGAGAAGTCGGGAAATAGTCGACTCCAAACTGTCAGGGGAGCAGTGTGGTTTCCGACCTGGCCGAAGCACGACGGATCACATCTTTGCTCTAAGGCAAATCTTTGAGAAATCCTGGGAGTATGCAAAAGAGATCTACGCTTGCTTTGTGGACCTCGAAAAAGCATATGACAGAGTTCCTCGGGAGAAGCTCTGGCAAGTGTTGCAAGAGTATGGAGTGGATGGGCAATTACTGGTTGCTATCATGTCTCTGTACGAAAGCTCTGAGATGTGTGTCCGGATAAATGGCATTAAGTCAAGACCGTTCACCGTGGGTGTTGGACTCCGCCAAGGGTGCGTACTGTCGCCCATCTTGTTCATTATCTTTATGGACTGGATAGACAGGGGCAGCCAAGGCGATGAGCGTGTTTGTGTGGGCGACTGCCTGGTGGAGAGGTTGCTCTTTGCTGACGACCTTGTCCTCCTTGGGTCTTCTCGCACGAACCTTCAGCATGCACTAGACCGGCTTGCAGCCAAATGTGAAGAAGCTGGGATGAAGATCAGTGTGGCTAAAACCGAGGTTCTGGTCCTTTCAAGACAGCCTGCTCAGTGCGCTCTCCATGTTAGTGGAGCCTCATTGAGACAGGTGGAGAAATTCAAGTATCTCGGGATTGCATTCACGAGTGATGGACGGCAGGAGAAAGAATTGGATGCTCGGATCGGTGCAGCAAGCTGTGTCAGACGTGAACTGTGGCGATCCGTGGTAACGAAACGCGAGCTGAGTAACAAAGCTAAGCTCTCCGTCTTCAAATCCATCTTTGTCCCCATTCTCACCTATGGTCATGAGGCTTGGGTAATGACCGAAAGAGTGCGATCGCGGGTACAAGCGGCCGAAATGAGATTTCTGAGAGGTGTTGCAGGTGTTACCCTACTAGATAGAGTGTACAGCAATACAATAAGGGAATCTTTAGGTGTTGAGCCGCTACTTCTCCGCATTGAGAGGTCTCAGTTGCGCTGGTATGGCCACGTGATTCGGATGCCGCAAACTAGTCTTCCTAGGCAGTTGTTATTTTCCAAGCCGGTGGGTAAGAGACCAAGGGGTCGGCCTAGAACCAGGTGGCTAGACTACCTGGAGAATCTGGGTTCGAGTCGCTTGGATATTACCAGGGAGGACATGCGCCTGATGGCGGAAGATCGCGATCGCTGGAGATCCTCCATAGGGCTGCTGCCCCCGCGACCCTAACGGATAAGCGGGTTTGAAAAGTAAGTAAGTAAGGCTTGTGAAGCTTCATATGGTACTGATTTTTTTTTTGATAAAATATTGTTGTATTAGTTTGAAACTGGTCATTTATATGCATTTTCATCATCATCTTTATTATTAAGTAGCATAATATTTATTGATTTCACATTGTCAGTCTGTCTGCCCCCTTTATATTTTCCACATTTTTTGACGTAGAAAATTGAAACTCGGAACATAGCTTACCATAGGCATGTCCTACTTCACTATTTAGTGTGGTTTTGATTGGCCCAGTGGTGTCAGACTTACAGGGGTGGGAGTTAGAGGGGGCCAAGTGATCTACGTGGTATTTGAACTCGGGGCTTCCGTTACTTTCTTATACAATCGTGGAGGGAGGAGGGGGTAATTTCTTATTATTATTTTTACTATGTGGCTAAAAATTTCATTCTATTTGTATGATTCATTTATGGTGCTGCAATTTTCACAAGCTGTTGTATAAAAGGCATAGGTCCAAATATGTTATAGCCATAGCCAATGACATGTCAAAAAATAACATGTTAATGTGTTAAATTTATAATGTATTTAATAATATAAAGACGATAATTACTTTAGAGAAATATTTATAATTTTCCATTTGAATGTCAATGTTTTTAACAATATTTTTTTACAACTTTCTTTTGCCAGATAGAAACAGCAACGTGAAATCAATACACTGTATATTTACCTCTATCCAAATTTGGATTGGCACCTTTGTCTAGGAGGAAGCTTACCACGTCGCCCTGAGAACAGGAGCATGCATATAATAACGGAGTCCAACCACCTTTCATTGATGTGTCAACAGAAACAGCTATTTAAAAAAAATAATAATAATGAAAACAAGCAAATTTATTTTAATCAATTATTTAAGTAATAAAGTTTCATTGAATGTTCGTGAAAAAAGATTTAAATAAAACTTACTAGTTTCTATGATATCTTTTATTTTATTAAGATTCCCTTTCATTATAGCGACCCGTAGCTCTTCCAATTTTTCAGGAGAATATGATGGAGGAATTAAATTTGGTTCTTCTTTGGCCAATTTTGGAGTATGGACCGGCTTTTTTGCTTCACTTGAAGGTTTCTTTACCTTATTTAGAAATAACCACAAAAATAATAATCTAAGAAAGTAGATTCAGAAAGTAAATTCACTAATTCAACTTAATAAATTTGGTCGCAAAACTTGTATTTCCAATTCTAAATATAAATGGAGGTTGTGATCAAATGCAATTTTTTGTATCAAATCATTTTACAGAGGGTTGTTAGGGATCTACGGCAACAATTAGCACATTTCACATGAGCTATCAGGTGAAGCATTGTTAGGGCAGGTATTAAAATAAATAGTATTCGAACAGTGAGCTAAAAACGTTGAGTTATGCCACCGAAAATTAACAGGTATTGGGAGAGCTACATAACAGCCCTTTTCAATGTCAAATTCAGCTCTTCAGAAATTATGAAAGCATACAAGAAACAGGCTTCGTAGTTTCCAAGAAAGGAATTCCAAGTGTACTAAATAATATTGCCAAAACTAGATAAAAAGCAGGCCAATCTGACACAATCCATTAGCCGTATTCCTGATGTCGTTCGGGCTCTCATAACCGGATATAACCAACAAACACAACACAGGCCATTACACAGAAGGTAGGGACATTTGTGTACACGGTAAAGACAATTATCCACGGTGATTTACAAGAGCCACGTTCATAAGTTTTTGCCACACAATGTTCAAGAGCGATGGGCCATATAGAAGGTATCGCGATATGCGGCTTCCTTACAATGCTCAAGCTCTAGACATGCGCAATACAATTTTGTTCTCCTTCCTGTGGGCAGTGTGTGTCTTCGTACTAAATCCAAATACAGTTTTCTTTTTTTTTACGTTCAGAAGGTGGAGGGAATGGATGAAAGTTGACTTTTTATCCATGGATACATGACTTAAGTTTTTCTTTTTTCTAGTGTATGAATTATATCTATGCGTTGCACACAGATAATTAAGCATATTTCAAATATAATAATAGAACAGCATGTGGAACTCCTCCATTTTGAAATTCTGCCCACATTCACGTCATTAACTGCACAGGGTGCATGAGCCCTATGCTCTGATGAGTGGGTCAGACAGGGAAGCCGCATACCACGATACCTCCTGTTGTACAGAGGTAAACAATGTATGGCTACACCAAGACAAAGCGCCAAGTCACACAGCCATGTCAATTCGCCTGTTCCTGGAATGCATGCAAGAAGATATCGGAATCCGCTCCATTCCAAGCAGTGACATACTCGTCAAGTCACCAGACGCATCGCCTATGGATTTTTGTGGCTTTGGCCTACTTAAATGGGCCCAATGAACGGCAAACGGTCTTTGGAAAGCATGTCAACAGGAGTGGTTACAAATTGATTTTGGTGTTCTGCGTTCCAGGCTCCTGCAGTGGAAACAGCGATGCAGGGCAATAGTAGGGATGCATAGCTATTACCAGATTGAACACACTCCATGGTGGCGGGGCAAAAAAACACAAAAAACAATTAAACTTAGGCATTATATGTAGAGAAAGTACACATTTAATGAGTCATTTCCCGTTTTCCATTGCATGTAATGCAGTCATTTATGTCAACGTAGGCCTGGATGCCACATATTTCCAGTGGAATCTTATTTAACTCCTCAACAATTACAGCATTATGGTGGTCATTTTCTAAATACTAAAGTATCCCAAACAAAAAGATCAGATTCAGGATTGGGCAGCTCCCTGCCAGTCAATCCATGACCCGGTAACATTTCGTCCAATCATTTCTTCCCATGGCAATCATAGTGGGGCAGAGCTCTGAAGATAGCAAGGTCAGCTCGTTGAAGAAGTAACATATGAACAGTTTCCTGTAGAAAATCCAGGCAACTGCTGCTTTCATTCAAAGAAGAATGGGCCAAACAGATACCCTGTATCTAATGCCACCTCCAAATTATGGTCCTAGAGTTCTATTTGTTTACCACAATTTCCCCCTGGGTTTGTTGGATTCCACTACACACAGTTGTGCCTGGTTACTTAACCCAATAAGTGCAATTTAATCCCATCAATCCATATGGCTCCAACTGTGAATCATCATCGAGCATCCAACAAGATGTACACAAATGCGACAAGTTGGATAGGATCATCTTGATTCAGCTAACTTACAGACCATGGATAGTACGGGCTTAAAATTTAAATGTCTAAGCTCTATCACGATTCGCTGGACTTGCTGATGTATGTTCAACAGCACAGAGAAACACCTTTACGATTTGTCCTTTTCCGCTCTTCCTATTTGTGCCTTCCTTATTTTTCAGTAACTACACTTCAAGGCTTATCCTGTTTTGTTTTTGTTTTTGTGGTTTTTTTTGTCCCAGTGCTGGGAGCTTAATTTTCAATGCAGAATGTAATCTGTTCAATGCTCGATATAAATCTGCTATTATGATATGGTTACGCCGTAAAAGTTCATAGTGGATTACATCGCAACAATACCACGAGGAACCGAGCATAATCTTGACTGTAAAGGGTTGGCTTAGAATATTCTGTTGGGGCTATCCATGTTTTGTCCATGATCTTTTTCGTTTAGCATTCACGTATGGGACCCACTTTTCATCTTCTCTGACCCACCAATGCAAAAAGCTTTCATGTTTTTGCTGAAAATGCCTAAAAAGGGAGTGTCTCACTAAGTGTACGAGGGTAAGAGAATATTAAATAGCAAACATGGCACAGAAATGAAAGTTGAAATAGTTACCTGATGAAATTTGATTTTTTTCAACGTAATCTCCATGAACATTTAGGCACTTGTCCTAGCATTTCACGAGTCCCTCAAAACTAGCAGCGAAGTTGGTTTGTGCTTGGTGTCGTAGCCAGCAGGTAACCTCCCGACAGACCTCCTCCATGTCCTGAACAGGTAACAACCTCAGTGGGCTGAAGAGGTGAAAGTTGGATGGTGCCAAATCCAGACTATAGGGTAGATGTTCCAGTCGTTCCCAACCTAGGAACCGTATGTGAGCCACTGTGATATTGGCACTGTGTGGACGAGCATTGTCATCCAACAGAAAAGTTCCATCTCGCAAAGCAACTGGATGTTTACTGCAAATGGCTGATCATAGGCTTCGTCAGGGTCACATTTTCTTGTGCATTTGCTGAAATTGAATTACAGCCTGTTGTTCATCATGGGCACAATCAGTTAACCCTACCATCTTCCCACTTCTTGACACCAGAATGACTCACCGCTGTAATAGCACCGTATACATAAAGGGTCATTGCAAGAACCAATATTCATAGCACAATTTCGCATTGGTGCAAAGTGAAGACATTTCATTTTGCGACTTATACACTATATGATCAAAAATATCCGGACACCCCTCACAGATCATCGATTGGCCCAATGTCACATGATAATGACTTGCACATCATTTAAATAGCTTCCCACACCTTCAGACACAACTCTGCTTGGACATTGGCAAGAATGGGTCGTTCGGCAGAGCTCAGTGAGTTCCAACGTGGAACCATCGTTGGATGTCACCTATGCGGCAAGTCCGTGCGTGACATTTCCAGCCTTCTTCAGATACCCAAGTCAACAGTAGGCGATGTCATTATGAAATGGAAGACCCGGGGATCAACAACAGTTCAACAACGAACCGGTAGACCCAAGAAACTAACGGACAGAGACCGTCGAGTGCTTCGTCATGTCACCCGCTGCAACCGGAAGTCCTCGGCGGAAAAAATTGCCACAGAGTTTCGAAACGCCTCTGCAAATGATGCCAGTACCATGACAATTCGTCGTGAACTGCACACGATGGGATTCCATGGCCATGCTGCTGCCCACAAGCCCCACATCAGCAGGGTCAACGCCAAGCGAAGTCTGGAGTGGTGCAAAGCCCACAGAAACTGGACAATGGACCAATGGAAACGTGTAATGTGGACAGACGAATCTCGCTACACACTCTGGCAATCCGATGGACGAGTTTGGGTTTGGCGCATACCTGGAGAACGCTTCTTACCTGAGTGCGCAGTGCCCACAGTCAAGTTCGGAGGAGGAGGAGTCATGGTGTGGGGCTCATTTTCATGGTACGGACTGGGCCAGCTCGTTCCTGTGCAAGGAATCATGAACTCCGACCGTTATCTGAATGTTTTGGACAACTGTGCACTTCCAACGTTGTGGCAATTTTTCGGAAACGGGCCATTTCTCTACCAACACGACAATGCTCCGTGCCACAAAGCGAGGCGTGTACAGCAGTGGTTTGCGGACTGAGGGGTCGAAGAAATGGGTTGGCCGGCACAAAGTCCCGACCTCAATCCTATAGAGAGTCTGTGGGATGAATTGGAAAGACGCTTGTGGGCCAGATCACATCGGCCAACTTCCGTACCTGAACTGATTCTCGCTCTTCGGGAGGAATGGAGGAACATTCCGGAAAGTACCTACCAACATTTGGTGGAAAGTCTTCCCCGAAGGGTGGAAGCTGTGATTCAGGCAAAGGGATGTGCAAAGCCCTATTGATTTCCATGAAATCGTGGCTAGAGCGCAAACGTGCATGTGTCCGGATATTTGTGATCATATAGTGTATATTGACTTACCCTCGTACATATGACGACGTGAAGCTAGTGGTTCAAAATAAATCTCATCTAAACATGTATTTCTATAAAATGATTACATATCAAAAAATATATAGCAAAGTGTGTAGAAGCAGACTGATATTTTTTTTTTAAACCCTGGTTTAAAGAATTGGCTCATCTCATTCCAAAAAATTTCACTCAGAAAAAGAATGAAAAATGCATCCCCATTTACCATCAACCCATCGGGGTTTCCTCTGTACCTTGGCCAGTTCGCTGCTTTTAACATGATACATGCATAATATAATCTATCGATTTTTATAACATACCTTAGAGTGATCAGAACTTGGATAAAACATAAGCTCCTCTTCTGAATCCGTTTCATCTCCGGCTGGCCTTCCATACATTGCCATTTATAACTACTAAAAGAACAAAATTTAATTACTACAAGTTAATGCCGTTATGCCACATTATTCACGATGAACATTTATTATACAATGCCAAATACATAGAGTACTTATCAGCTTAAATAATGCTTATTTGAAATTTTAATGCTGACTTTTATGGTTTTAATTTCATCCTTAAAAAAATCATGGGACCAATAACTTTACATTAGATATATTTCAAAATTAAAATACCTAATTATGATTTAATTTTAATTTAGTTTGAATTAATAAGCTCTATAATTTGATGTGCTATCAATGTAATGCCATCTCTCACCATTCAAGAGAGAATTTGTTACTATGCACTAAATTCAAGCAGAAGTTCCTTCAAGTGGTTACATAGAATCATACTTATAGTCTGATCTTAAGCCCCCATTTCAACTTGTTTTCGTCTTGTGTGGTAGTTAAAGCAACCAAGCTCTTTCTTATGCTTGGCATTCATCCGTTCAAGGCTGAGCTCAAATCACGAGTGTTGATTAACCATGGCTGATGCCAATGCAGAAGTTTCTCGGAAAAATTACAATCACAATAGTACCCGTTTAATACGATAGTTTTTCCACATATTACGCTCCTTTTCGCCACCTATGGTACATACTTCGATCTCACACCATGGCAGAGTGCAAGCATACCTGATCCTGCACATCTGACAGCACATGTTCTACTTCACAGCCAATGAGAAAGACTACATTCTAGTTCCATGTTCCCATCTTACATTTGCCCTCTTCAGGTTTTTGTTCTAATTCATTTGATCCAAAGTTGCTGATCAAGAATACCCAAAAATAAATGTAAAAAATACCCTCACTACATGCTTATTTGAAGTAGGCTGTCATGCATTTACATTTATAATGACAAGGTACATGATTAAGCTATAGTTCGATTTGTAATATTTATTACAATGGTTCTAATGCATAGAATAATAAAAAATATGATAGAGCATTTATGTGTTTTGCATATTTTAGATGTTCCCACTTAAGACGTTTACCTGCTTAATATGTTATTTTCGTACAATCCCTTCAGAATCGTATTATGCCGGTACTACTGTATATAATAATATCAATATAAAAGTTAAACAACAGATGGGAAAAAAACAAAAAAAAACGATGTTGACCATGACTGCCTAAGTCATGGATGACAAAATACTTTTATTTTCGAAGTTGCATCGCCCAACAAAAATTGTCAAGGGGTGCAAACATAATTTAGTATTTATTAACGACCACCACATAATCTGATAAATAAAACATGAAGCACATGAAGCCTTTCCCACACAATGAAGCAATTTAACGAGCAGATCGCGTCAACTAGTTTTCAGAGCAGCATGTGGTCTCCAGGTTGCAATGGTCACTTAGTTTCCTGAATGTGCAGTAAAATAGGTCAGGGCTCAAGATCCAATCTGCAGACTATACATAGCATATTTTTTTAATTATAATAAAAAAAAAAATTATAATTATATTTTATTATAATTACTGAACAAGTGATCAAGTTCATGCAAACCTGGTCAGAGGATAAGACTTCTACTGGGAAATGAACGGTGCTTACTGCTCAATTTACATTAAACAGAGGAATTAATTTTGGGAACAAATGCTTTTTTCACATGACACTTTTCCATCTGAAAGGTTTTCTGCAACAAGTGACCAATTCACATAAAATACACTACTGAAAAGTAAATCATGGAAACATGGTTTTACATTTTGTTGCTGCTATTCTAATGAAATTATTACCCAATGCTTAAACTTTGCACGAGCTAGACAGAATACATCTTAACAAATGATAGCAGTCAATCCACTTTTCCACAAAGTGATCTATCGATCCATAGATGTACATTTTGATTGCTATGCAATCATCATTCAGTATGAGATGATTGACCGCTATCTTAGAATGATAATTGCATAGCAATTAAAATGTACATCTATGAATCAAAAAATTATTTTGTGGAAAAATGGACTGACTGCTACCTCTTCTTAATTGTAAGTATCCACAGTTTGGTTACTGTCTTAAGTTTGAATGCATCTTGTGGCATTAAAAATGTTACGATGTATGTTGGGGGGGGGGGGGGGGATAATGTTAAGATGCATATTTATTATATTGAGAAAATATTGGTTTCATCATATCCAATTTTGGACTCTTCTATTTAAAAAAATTCATGTAAAAGTTGTTTATTTTAACATATTTTTCTTTTTGAGTTAATGACTAGTGCTCCCTCTATATAACGGCACTCTACATAACACCAAATTCATAATGGCAAGTCCATATAACAAAGTTTTCTTCGGGAAAATAAAAACTTCAGACTCATTCACGCCTGTAGTTTTTACTTTCCAAGAAAAAATTTTATTATATGGACTTGCCATTATAAATTTGGCATTATGTAGAGTCCAGTTATATAGACAGAGCACTGTATTAACATTCTGATTTTCTCTTCTGATGAGAAATGAACATGCTTACATTAGAATGAAGGTCAACATTTTCTAACAGCTGCAAAGAGAAAATGGGAATCCAAGCCAACATTACGCTATCAATTTAACAGTTATATGACACTTTATTAAAATTTGTAAATAGGAATAATATAAAGTTACAAAATCATTTAAAATTATAAATATGATTAAATAATTATTCTTTTTACTAATTCAAAATTTTTAATATTTAAAAAAAATATTCTGTTTAAAAATACATTCAAATGTTTTAAATTTGTACAAATTTAATAACTTAATCCAATGAACCAGTTATGTTCGATTACATTTTGTCTAAAAGTGTATAAAGCAAAGTTAATAATTGCATTTATCATTTTTTTAATGGCAGTATACGAGGTGTGGTAATTATATAACGAGACTGGTGTCAGAAATGGGATTTATTGCAAACAAAGTTACAACTAACTTTTATCCCCTTCAACATACACCCTCCCCTATCTATACGTGCCTTCCATTGTTCAAAGCAATGCTGTAGGTCATCCATTGTCACCCTCTTCAACAATTCTGCAGTTTTTGCTTTTACCTCTTCAACAGACTGAAAATGTGTCACTTCAATGTGCTTTTCACAGTCACAGGGAGCCAGATATGGTGAATACGGAGGATGTTCAAGCACAGGAATGTGCTTGTCTGCTAAAAAACAGTTTACAGATAGGGCACTGTGGGCTGGCGCATTATCCTCATGAAGAATCCGTGTGTCGTTCTTCCCCAAATCCAGTCTTTTCTTCCTTACTCTTTCCTTTAGCTTGATTAGGACTTTCTTGTAGTATTTCTGATTATCGCGGTACTACTACAGAACAATGTCCTCTACAACCGACGCTCAAAAGGAAACTAAAGCAGACGATGAAACCAATGGTGGCTGCTCTTGAAGGTTCAAGGTCAACTGCATTCCAATACCAAGCTCCCCTTATGCAGTTGCACGATAAGAGGTGCGCAGTCTATTATATAATTGCTACACCTCGTATGTATCGCACATTCTCAGTTAGAGATCCCAGGTCTCTATTGATAATTGCATGCATCACCCCCATCCAGTAATGGAGATTAGGACTCTATTCCTTTCATATATTTTTTTAGGAAACAAACATAAACCAAGTCTATTTCATATATATAGATATAAAGATAATTAGTTTCTACATTTTTAAGAGACTCTTCTCTAGTTTTAGATTTTTTACATCATTGTGTAAATTTTTTCATACATACTTTTTCATAAAATTTTTCTTAAAATTATGGATGCTGATTAATTTTCCTCATCTGGAATTATAACCTCATTCCTCTCAGTCTGTCTTCCAGGAATTCAGAACAGATTCACTTTCTTTTTATGCCTGGGATCACCTGACTCGGCCTTAAAACAAGATCTGGCCTCTATCCCAGCCTCTAATTAAGACCCAAATACCTCGAAATTATCAAAGCACGGGGTGACGAGACAACTTCCCAAGGTACAACGAGGAGATGGTTTAAAAAATTTCATGGTGGCAATACCACACTTAAAAATGAGTATGGACGTGGACATCCATCTGAAGTTGACGACAACCAATTAAAGACATTAATTGAAGCCGATCAGCGTAAATCCACATGAGAAGTTGCCGAAGAGTTCAAAGTAGACCATCCTACAGTCATTCTCTACTTGAAGCAAATTGCAAAAACACAAAAGCTCGATAAGTGGGTGCCCATGTTGCACAAAAAGGATGCTATGATGACCATTTAGTGGTCTGCAACCGGACTCATTCATCACAGCTTCCTGAATCAAGCTGAAACCTTTACTGCCCAGTCATACGTTCAACAAATCGACAACATGCAACAGAAATTCAACAACCACCACCAGCATTAGTCATTTGGTAAGGTCCCATCTTGCTTCACGACCACACTCATCTGTACGTCATAATAGTTACCCAACAGAAGTTAAATGATCTTGGGTAGGAAACTCTTGATCATCCAGCATACTCATCTGATCTTTCTCCAACTGACTACCAATTTTTCAAGCACCTCGACAATTTCTTGTGTAGGAGATGCTTCAAAAATCACGACAATATGAAAGCTCCCTTCAACGAGTTCACCATCTCCAAAAGGGTAGAAATCTACGCCACTGAAATAAATATGCTTGTGTCTCGTTGGCAAAAGTGTGTTGACTAGGCTGGATGTTACTTCGATTAACAAAGTGTTGTTTGAAGTGAGTTACTGCCTTTTTAAGTAGTTGCTATACACCAGCCATTAATTTTGCACCAACCTATACAATGTACAATTTTTTTAAACATCCCATCCTGTATGGCAATATTTCTCAACCATCGGCCCACGGAAAAGTGTTACCTGGGCGTGTAGAAAAGAATCTTTAATTTTATAATAAAATAAATTTCATAATCAATTTTCAATGATAATACATCTAAATTAGCACCTTTAGCATGCCACTGATCTCGTGTAGATAATTTATTTTAATTGTTACTGCTCCACAAAATTTCTTTTAATTATATTCTGGCCTGCAGAGAGATTAATATTAAGAAAACACTGCTGTAGAGGATAATTGAATGATCAATCAGAAAAAAAGGATTGAAATAGACTGATTTTGAACAACGTTTGAATTCCATAACATTCATTCTCAAGCAAATTTTCAAATTTCACGTAAAAAGAAAAGTTCCTCTAATCTGCTTATGTTCAACATTTTCTGAATTATCATGCGAGCTTCTAGAATAGCACATACAGAAAACAACAATGAGGAAAAAATTACCCTGGAAAACACAGAATTGAAGCAGTATGAGAAAGCTCTGCAAAAAGCAGACGATTTTGGATAGTTTCCTCATTGTTACCATATCCACCTAATTAAAGAATACTCGATCAATGCTAATAATAAAACATCTCTAAAGTTTATTTCAACATAAGAACCAAATTTCCTCCTTAGACTCCTTTGAAAGGGTGTGCCATGCAGTTAAGGCCTTTCTCACACGATGCTACTCAAAACAAACTAATTATTATAAATGGAAATTACTACGGTAACTTAGTTTCTGAAAAAATTTTCCACACGATGCTACTCAAATCTGTAATTTTTGTCACTGTGTTAATTTGAGCCCCATGACATCTACTGGCTCAAGTGACGAGGCTATTATCTTTTATTACCAGAAACAAAGAAAAAGGCAGAACAAAAAAAGAAAAATTTGGATCCAATCTTATATTGAAAACTTTATCAACTGCTATAAAATTTTTAGCATTTTATAGGATGTCCAAAGAATCGTATTTAAATTTACTTGAAGTACTTTCTCCTTATATTCACAAGAATAATACCCCAATGCAAGAACGTATCAATGCAGAAGAGAGGATAGCCTCACATTTTGTTGGAAATTAGTTGTGTGGCGACCAGTATGGTGCTTCGGTTGACATTCATTACTAATTCATCACAAATCGATTAATAACCAAGAGCGAGTGTGAGGGCTTCCATTGAAATATTAGTGCTGGGACTAAAAAGTAACGGATTACTAATCCGATTTAGTGATTTGTTTCTTTTGAGTAGCATCATGTGAGAAAGGCTTATCATAACAATTACTGGCCTATTTATTAACTTACTTAGACTATGTATTCTCCCTAGCATTGATGATGATCATCATGAATCCAGTATCATCAAGACCGATAGAATGCCAGATCAGTGATTTTGCAAGATCACAGCGTGGTTAAATTAGAATACACTGAATCCAATAATTAACTAACTCATCCTTCCTTTAAATCAGTAAAGTTGGTTAATACAAAAGAACGAAATATCAAATAGAAATAAAGTTAAGTAAACAGTACAGGTAACACTGTGACAATAAAATATGAATTTATGATAGCAATTGGTGCTGGATTAGACACAGAGCTATTTGTTGGTAAATTAGTGATGTCAACCTATAATAATATTAAATACTATTTTTTATTAGTCTACCTGGTTACTGTTTCATTCTTCCCCTGAAAAATGTTTCTCAGAAAAACATATTGCCTTTGGTCAACCTAATTTTAAATTGTTAATGGATGAAAGCAACAAAAAGACCCTTCATCTACAATAAGTAACGATTTATTTTGAAAAATTGGTCTTCTCATCATTTTCATCCATTACTGATTCACATGAGAAATAACATTAATTTTAAACAGCACAAGAGCATTATATTAATATTCATTTCCTTTGTGAAAACACGCGAGTTATGTTCTTTCATTTCTCCTATCAAAAAGCCCCATGAATTTATCGTTACAAAGCACTAAATACAGGGCAATTCAAACTTACTGTACAGTAGCAATACCGCCTAGAGAGAAAGCTTGCACACGGAACAATCATACATTGTTACATCACCTAGGGTAGGGCAAATTTCGGGCTTATTATTGGTAGAAATATTATTAAAAATACCCTACCATACGTGATGTAACAATGTATGACATTTCCGGGAGCATGCTTTCTCTCTAGGTGGTATTGGCAGTAGTGCATGGAAACGTGAACAGCACGCACATCAATGCGCTTTTTGCGGACGTCTTTGCTGATCGAACCATCTCATATGGCATCTGGCCTGCACATTTGCCAGACCTCACACCTCTTGATTTCTTCCTTTGGGGTGCCTTTAAAAGTAAAGTGTATGCACAAACAATCCGCACACTTTGCATGAGCTGAAGGAGGAAATCACCACTGAAGTTCAGCAAATCTCACCAGCCAATTGAGTAGGGCATGTATTTCACAACATACAACGGTGTGCTAATCGATGTCATGAGGCCAGTATTTCCAGCATCTACTGTGAGTGGATGCCACTGCCGACCAGCCACTGCACAGTAACTTTTGAATCGCCCTGTAGTAATCAGCAGTAACAAGAAGATTGATTTGGTTTTCAAAACACTATTCTAAAAAGAAGGCCTATTAATTAAATATCTATAATTAATAGTGCACAGGTTTTTAAGATTAAATTAAAATTAGTTAAACAAAATCGCGTAGTTGCAAAATTCCTGTCCTTTCTATCCCACTCCATGCTAATTTTTGAATTTCTCATTATAAAAAAAATAAGCTTATGTATTTGTTAAACATAAACATTGGGGGGCGGCAAGAGGCGAAATTCTGCAAGATTCACAATAACAGCTCAAGACATTTAAGCTTTATATTTACAGAAAAATGAAGCTTATTTTCATTAATATATAAAACATATTCTTAATATATATTTATTATTTTTGTTTTGATTTAAATACATTCTTCAGCTTAAGCAATCATTTTGGTGGGGTGACGGCGAGGAGCAAAATAACCGAGAAATGTCACCTTCAAATGTAGCGTATTTTCTTGAATACCTTAGTGAATTTTTAGGGAATTTACCTGGGTAGTTCTATTATTCTAGCTATAGGATTTAATATAAAAATTCAAATTAATTTATCTACACTGACACTACAGATTACAGTTAAAATATAGAGCATTATGTCACATGTTAAGTTTAAATTTCTGAAAATTAATGGATGACGGGTAGAGTGCTACTAAAAGGTGATATACGAAATTCTAAGAGCGAAATAATAAGAAAGAAGTTAACAAGAACGTATATAAAAACAATAATTCTATACTGTAAACTCTATTTGCTGTTTCTTATATATAAGAAATACAAAAAAATATTGAAACTTAATTTAATGAATTAAAATGTAAATAAAATTTTTGACTTTTGTTTTGTTTCGTAATATTTCTTTTTAGATATGCCTATCTAAAATGGCGATGAAATTGTGTTATAATCAATGACGTATATTAAAGATAGACTCCGAATCCTATTGTTGTAACTTGAAGCAAATTGGGAAGCTCCATGCCCAGAACTGTCATGGCCGAAAGTGAGTGAAGATGATGCAAAACACGTGGCTAAACAGAAGAGTAGCTGATTAATAATTCTTTCATACGCCGATCACTGAGTGATAAGTTTATCTTTTCGTTTACTTTGTATTTGAAGTATTTTATTATATTTTTTAACCATTTTTCGATCATGGTTTCAATTTCAATTTCGTTTCGATTGTCTTTCAGTAACGTATTTTCATTTTAGTTACGTATTTTTGATTTATTTTTGAGGAAAATGATTCCTGATCCTTTTGTTTTGTTTGTTTGGCAGTTTAACTTTGAGGAATGGTTTTGAATTAATTATTCCTCAGGCCCAAAATCTTCAAAAACAAAGCAGCCAGACAGCTAATTACTCCACGGCTCACTCCTGCCCAGAACTAACATGGCTCAATTTGCTTCACTTTTTGCCGCTGTTAACAATAGAATTCGGAGTCTATCTTTAATATACGTCATTGGTTATAATTATGTATCCGGACAGATTCCTTATTAAATCTCTGATATTACGCTACAATATAGCACTAAATTGCAAGACTTACTACCAGTCGTTTATCTGATTATCGTGTACGTTTCAAATCGTCATTTATCTTAGCCTTATTTGTTTAGCGGAGAGGGAAGTTGATTTCAGTTTAGCGGTAGACAGGGCTTCTTATCATTTCATAATATTAAGAGGAAAAAGAAAAAAGGATTTTTTCAAACCCCATTTTCATTATGTTTTATCTCCTCAAGTCGGCGACAACAATTTGTAAAACTAATTGTTTGGTCTAACAATTAAGCAATTCGTATAACAATCGTCCCTCCGCAAATCGGCAACCGAGTTGCCGACTTGTGGAGGGACGACTGAAATAAATTTGCGCGTTCCAGTGAATCGATTTGAAATTTTTTTTCCCTTAACATGTATTATCATCCGTCCTGTGCATGTGTATCAAGTTTCAGCTCTCTAGCTCGTCGGGAAGTTAGTTTTAATATTGATTGCACGATTTGAGCCGGATATACAATCAGACAGACAGAGAAGTCAAGTTAAATAAGTGTGTAAACAAGACAAGATGACGGGGGCGTACCTTCATCTGTTCATGGTGTAATAAATCCTTGGAAATCTTATCGGGTAAAAAGAAAAAAAAAAAAGAAATGTAATGTAACGTCTCACTAAATGCTAATCAAAACATTAAAAAGAGAAAAAAAATGAGCCAAAATTAACTTCGAGAATCCACCCCTTTACCCGAATTCTGCTCAGGACCGTTCCGTGTTTTCGCCGCAGTAAGCGAGTGTGAGATTTTATGCGGTCTGGGTACACCAGGGAAGGGTTCGGTGGGGGGAGTATAAAATGTAGAATAGTTTTTTAGATGACCCCCCCCCCCGAATCCCCCCTAGTTACGCCCCTGTACACTGCGCTCCCATATTCCATTTGCCCAATATTGTCCTTTTCCCGTCCGAGGAACAGAATATACAGGGTGTTTCTAAATTATCTCCCGTATTACACATGTTTATTACTATTACAGATTTTAACGTAATTTTTTTTATTCACAAAGAAAAACTCAAAAAGTTTCTTAGCCTCGCGTGAGTTGATAATGAAACACGCGATTGACGCATGGTACCATTGCTGGCACGTTGTTCCATTTTTTCGCAAGACGCAGTAAACAATGGCGAGTGTTCAAGAAAAAGGTCAATGCGTGTTATGGTTTGCGGAATTTAAGTCAATGATTACAATTTAGAGAATGTTCAAAACAAAGTTTAAAAAGGATCCTCCAAATCATATGTCAATTAAGCTATGGCATGAAAAAATTTTAAACACAGGCAGCCTGTTACACAAAAAGGGTGCTGGTAGACCTTCAGCGACACCACAGGGAGCAGAAT
Organism: Rhysida immarginata; assembly: GCA_023313115.1. NCBI lineage: Eukaryota > Metazoa > Arthropoda > Chilopoda > Scolopendromorpha > Scolopendridae > Rhysida > Rhysida immarginata. The sequence continues at coordinate 1,144,065 of JAHWFO010042181.1, read as the reverse complement.
AGGTCAGGGAGGCGTAGTCCCCGTAAATCACTTCGCCAAGCGGCTCGCCAACTGGACATGCCAATGACATACGTACATAAAATAGTGAAGCACCCCCTTCGTCTTACACCTTACAAACTCTAGATGATGCATGAACTGAAGCCAGGTGTTTGATGCATGAACTGAAGCCGACCGAAGCGCAAGAAGTTTGCTGAGGACATGATCCAAAAATTGACAATGATCCCACCTTCCTTGAGGACATTTTGTTTTCTGATGAGGCAACAATCCATACTTCCGGAGCAGTAAACCGACACAACTGCCGCATTTGGGGCTCACAAAACCCCCACGTTCTAAGGGAGCATTTACGCGACAGCCCAAAGGTTAATGTCGGGTGCGTTTTAATGCATGATCGAGTAATCGGACCTTTTTTTTTTCGCTGAAGACACCATTACCACTGCAACCTACCTAGATATGCTGGAGAACTACCTGATTCCACAGGTGGAAGAACTACCGCCTAACATAGTCTATCAACAAGATGGAGCACCTCCTCACTGGGGTCTGCAAGTTAGGCAGTGCCTTGATACGAACTTTCCAGGACGATGGATTGGAAGGGATGGGCCAAATCCCTTGGCCCCCTCGCTCACCCAGTGAGAACCCTCTGGAATTTTTCTTCTGGGAATATGTGAAAGACAGAGTGTACAAGACCAACGTTGATGACATTGAAACTCTCAAGAACAGAATAATTGAAACAATCGCTGAAATCACCCCCGAAATGCTAGCCCGAACATGGGAGGAAATCGAGTTTCGCTTTGACGTCCTTCCCGCCATAAATAGGGGGCACATTGAAATTTATTATGGCATGCTAAGAAACTTGTTGAGTTTTTCTTTGTGAATAAAAATAATCACGTTAAAATCTGTAATAGTTTTTGAGTAATAAACATGTATAATACGGGAGATAATTTAGAAACACCCTGTATATCCAGCCTCGATTCTTCACTATAGTAATTATCTCTTCTGATTGCATTCAAGAAATGGCTGATAAAGAAAGATCGCTCGAAGAAAACGATGCGATAGATCATTTCATCACTTGTGACGAACATAAGTTATACAGTATATCGAAAGTTTTCTTATTAGAAATACACTATTTGAGCAAAAGTTTAGGGACACCCCTCATAAATCAAGTAATATGCCAAATGTCGGATGACATACAAATTATTTAAATAGCATCACACAACTTCAGACACATATCTGCTTCGTATTATTAATATATTGGATCGTTCAAAAGAACTCGTCAACTTCCAATATGGAATTCTCATAGGACGCCATTTGTGCAACAAGTCAGTCCGTGAGATTTACACCATTCTATAAACATCCCATAGAACTATAGACAATGTGATTGCGAAGTGGAAGACCCAAGTAGCAACTACAATGCAACCACGAACAGGCAGACCCAAGAAATTGACAGAGATCATCAAGTGTTTGCATGTGTGACCCATAGCAATCGAAGGTCTTCTGCTGAAATGATTGCCACAGAGTTCGGAAATTTTGCTTCCTGTGTTGCTAACATAATCACCATTCGTCGAGAACTCCATTACTTGGGTTTCCACGGTCGTGCTGCTGATCACAAGCCCTTCATCACTGAGAACAATTCCAGGCGTCGCGACGCATTGTTTGGATGGTGTAAAATTCACAGAAACTGGAGCATGGAACAGCGGAAACGTGGACTGATGAATCACGGTACACACTCTGGCAATCAGATGGGCGAAGCTGGGTTTGGCGGATGCCTGGAGAACGTTTCCTACCTGAGTGTGTGGTGCCCACGGTGACGTTTGGAGATGGTATCATGGTATGGGGCTCTTTTTCATGGTTCAGACTAGGCCAGCTTGTTTCTATTAAAGGAACGATGAATGCTGTTGCTTATCGAGATATCTTGGACAACTGTGTACTGCCAACCAGTCAACATTGTGGGAACAGTTCGGGAATGGGCCTTTACTGTATCAATATGACCATGCTCCTTGCCATAAAGCAAGGTCTGTACACGACTGGTTTCAAGACACCCGGGTTGAAGAAATAAACTGCCTGGCCCAGAGCCCCGATCTCTATCCCATTGAACACTTGTGGGATGAATTGGGACGTCGACTACGAGCCAGACCACGCCGTCCTTCATTCGTAGCTGAACCAACTAGTGCTCTGAGGCAGGAATGGAGGGAAATTCCAGCTTCTTATTACCCAAACCTGGTGGAAAGTCTTCATCGGAGAGTGGAGGCTGTCATTAGAGCAAAAGAGGGTGCCACCGCTTACTAATTCCCGTTATCTGACGCCTGCGACGCAGAAATACTTGTCTCTAAACTTTTGATTACATAATGTACATAGTAAATTAATCTAACGCCAAGGTCTTTGCAGTGGGCAAATTTTGGCCTTTCAGGTACTACCGTATGAACTATGTCAAACAGAAGCTCACATTAAGGTAGACACCATACTCAACAATCCGTCTCTTTATCATCTTCATCTTTATGATGATTCAAAAGAAGTTGTTCATTCGTTAAAAAAAATTTCCCAAATTCAATTCCGATACTTAACATTACTTCCGAGGAAGGAATCTTTCTTCTCCCTTCAGTTATAAAGTCGCCATATCTCCAGATAGAAATGTGTAACATTTTCAAATTCCAGAATCTACAGAAGTTTATCAGAATGTCATACTGGCGATATAAAACTTAAGTTTCAGTGTGACCCATACGATTACATTAAAGCTTAATTGGCCTATTCGAATTACTAGAATTACGTTATGAGAGGGAGACTGCACGGGTTGGGGCAACCCATTGAACCCTTAATTCTTGATTGGACGGTTATTTCCATATTTAAGGGTTTGTCGCCCTTTGTGACACGACAGAGAAAGCTTCCCAACTTTCCTCTTGTCTCTCGGCCAGTTGCGATCTGAGATTCTTTTGGGTGGATTTGGTGCGTACCGATTACTATTTTTACGGACGTGCTCTGCATGTTTTACTCGATCACTGCTAGCCTCTTCTTGTGCTTTTCCGTGCTTCGTTAATAAAGGTGTACTCTTGAGCCCGCCTCTCTCCCTCCCTCTTTATTTTCCTATCTACGTGCGTATTGCCCTCAGCAAGCGAAGTCGTCCGCAGTTAAGCTAGAGAACTTTAGGGTGAGTTGTTTTCAGTATTTAAATTTATCTTTTCTTTTTTTAGTGGGTCGAACCTTGCTGTCAGTTCGGATTCGCCGGACCTTTTTTATTGTTATTATTATATTTTTCATTATTTGTTTTGTTCTTTTTTAATCTTTATCTTTTTCTTTTTTAAACTGTATCTTTTCTTTTTTTATTATTTGGTAATTATTCGTATTGTCGTCCCATTAAACTGTGTTGTTTCCGTTAAAGGTCTTTTTTTTTTTTAAGCAGCGTTATTCTTAAGTATCCCTGCTCGCCCCCGTCCCTCATTTCGAATTCGGTAGTGGTTCAACCTTCTGAATTCCAAACTATACGACTTTACCATCTTTAACACAACGCAAATTCAGGATCGCTAAATCCTTCGCCAAAATCGTAGTGGTTCCCACCCCCTGGTTACCCATAACGTATGATTGATTATATGAAATGACTTAAAATTGAGAAGGCCATCCTTCCCTTCAGCGGCTGATGGAACATACTGTTCCTCAGAATAAATTACTAACTATAATCCCTTCGTGTAGAATAAAACTACCCGCGCCGTCTTAACGTATGGGTTTGCGCGGAGTCTCGGGTGTATAGAGGCCCATGTTCGTTTAGAGAAGGGTCTCAGAACATTACAAAACGGGAAAACCACCAATTAATATAAAAGTGCCTCAGGTTATTGCCGATTTGTCCAGCAGCTAAACGTAAGAGGGACGTGAATTCCTTTATCTTGTTTGCCATATTATTATGCATAAAAATTAAACACCGAAATATATAATCGAAATTTAAGACTAGTACAAATATCTATAAATGTTTTGTTTTTGTTTGTTTTTTAAACTCGAAATTACACTCCTATATAAGGCGGTCATCAGCTAATGTAGTCACGCACATTACTCTCCAACATAGAAATTGCAATCACATGGCAGAGGTATCCTACTGTAATTCAAAGTGAAGACATTTATGTCATTGCTTCATTTGACGGTGAATTTCTAGCTCATATTTCTTTTTGATTATGAGCAAAACCACTACTGATCTCTTCGTTTAATGAAAATTTCTTTTTTGCAAGGCGGGTTTCAAAGAGGAAAAAATGAAAGACACAGGGAGACAAGTTTTGACGGTAAGCTTGTGAATGCAAATTTTTTAGTCTTAGTTTTGACCATGGCCGTATCCTAGAAGAGAGAGAGGTCTTCCCCTCCCCCGAAACTGACCGCCTTGCCAAACAGTATTATGAAATTTATTAGACGTACGAGGCCTGTTCAAAAAAAGACCGACTTTTGCCATAGTGAAGGAGCCATTGCACCGAATGAGCTCCTGTAAGTAGCGCAACCTAGTGGCAACCTTAGGTAACAAAATATTTAAAGAATAAATCATTAGATGGTCAGTGAGGGTTTTAATGGTACGCCTACCTCAGCTGTTCGAATTAATGATGAAAAATAGGAAAGAAAATTCCGCAGTCTGGATTCGAACCAGGAACCTTTGGCTCGGACCGCCAACGCGCTAACCAATTGCACCACTGCGAACTGCTCTAACCAAGCCCTAAGGTCATGCAAATAGACTAGTTGCAAATAGCGGTTCGCTTTCATGGCCGCAGTGGCGCAATCGGTTAGCGCGTTGGCGGTCCGAGCCAAAGGTTCCTGGTTCGAATCCAGACTGCGGAATTTTCTTTCCTATTTTTCATCATTAACAAAATATTGTTTGCTGAATCATTCCATCTTTATCCGTTGGCGATCTACAGCTGCCAAAGTGAACTCGTGCAGTCACCATTCTACTAACAAGGGAATCCCTCGAACATGTATGTCACAGATTTACACGAAATTGAAATATGTTACTCAATTGAAGCTACAATAGATGCTTGCAAAATAAGAGAGTGCGGATTTTTGTTTCTTTCAAAATAAACCACGGAAACGAAAAACTTTGAGCACACATATTCATACAAGGACTCCATTGTTAAAACGGTGTATTAATGCGCTTAACGGAACTTATTTCTTCCACTACTCACAGCAATAAGCACGAATCCGATTCAGATGAAATAGACAGCAGCAGATGGCAATTGAATGGCTTCTCAAATTTCTAAACAAACTTAGTTTTTAAAATAGATTATTACAATTAGCTCATTGCCTTCCAGTAAAAAATGTCAGAGTAATTAATAACCATTTCCTTAATTTATTATTTCATTTTATTAAATAATTCGGTAATCAAACAAGGGGTTGGCTTCATGTGCAATGTCGAGTAATACGTTGCGTTGGTGAGGGGGTATGTATCGCGGTGCTTTATAATTTTAAATAAATATAGTATTGGTGGATGCCTACCTCATCTTATAAATTATTTCGAGACGAATAATTGTACAGCAAAATTAAGGTTTTATGCTTAATAACAGTGCTCTAACTGCAATTCTTTGTCGATCGCCGCTAACAAGTTTGCTTCCCCTCTTTCCGTCATGTTTTTTGAACTCTGCGCACTTCCGGGGCGCTTCACTGCCGCGCAACGCTATCGCTTCCGCGGTGTGCTTGCGCGCAAAAAAGGCTATCTGGGGTTCCCTTGTGTAAGCAGGGCCGGATTAATACCTTTAGGGGCCCTAAGCACTACACACCTTTCTCAGTATAAATCCTGTTTTTCTGAGGATTCGGGGGGCCCTAAGCACGTGCTTAGTCTGCTTATGTATAAATCCAGGGCTGCTTGTAAGTCAAAATGGACTGAGCTATGGAAAAACAAGAGCTAGGTCCAAAACGCACCAAGACACTCGGTATCTGCTTATTGGCCAATTTTTGGTCGCTAAAGAAGTGGCCATTCTTCCCCACCCTCCGTACTCTCCAGACTTGGCCCCAGCAGACTTTTTCCTCTTTCCAAAGTTGAAAACAATCTAAAAAAAAGTCATAATGTAGATAATATTAAACAGAATTCGCAGAGTCAGCTATGCGCTACCCAAAAAACGAATTCCAAGAGGCATTCGAACAGTGCCAGAAACGATGGGAGCGGTGCATTGTAAGCTAGGGGGACTACTCTGAAGGAGACAGCCATGTATAATGTTGTAATTCAGTTAATAAAGTTAGGATATCAAAAGTCCAAGCACACATTTTTGACCGGCGCTCGTTTAATATATCAAGTTTTATAACCTCCAGCCTCGTTCCATTTGATCACCCCATACTTGGGGCGTTTCATTTTTGATAAAGTTTAGGAATAAAAGCACACAATTAAGGAAGTAAAAATGTCTTAGTCTAGACGGATCCCGCACATGAATCGTTTGCAAGATAATGTAAATTTGGCACTGATTATGCCACTTTGGCCCAAGACTAATAGTTTGGCACTGATTACGGAAGCATTTACTAGTTTAGTAAAAAAAAAAATATGATTACGAGATCATTCAGTTTTAATCAGCTGGTGAATAGTGTTCCAAATGCTTTTTTTTTTTTTTTTTTGTACTTTATACTCTCGTCTGCGTTGAGCTGCAAATCTTTCAAGCATTCATGGCGTTTTATTTTTAACTAGAATAGGCACCCCGTGGTGTCCGGGATATTTACAGTTGTAGGGGTAAACAGAACAAGCTCAAGAAGTTAAATACTAACATAAATTGGTTTTCAGTAATTTCCTGCTGTAGACGAAGCTGCCGTTGTTCAGATGTTTCCGACGCCCGGAGAACTTTTTGTCTTCTCTGACCAATACTCATTCATTTCTTCGGTGGCATTTCGATAGATGTGAATTAACACGTATCTTTGCTTAAGGCATTTTCAATTCGATGTTCAGTTCTCCAATTGCGTCAACGATAGAAGAGTAAAGGCTTCGCAAAGGCTTCGTTTATAGTCCCGTGTTGACTTTTTAATATGTGCTGTTCATCCTTACATTTTTGATCATTTTTGAAACACCTTGTCTTTTGGAGGTACTTCATTTTCTTGTGTGCTAATTTGGAATTAAATTCCTTTTTGAAGGCTTTCATGAAATTCATTTCATTTAAGCCAAAACAAGATTAACTGCTCAAACACTTACTGTTTTACATACCTGCAATTGTCTGAATACTTGCATTCTAAACAAACGAGTCTTTATGTTACACTTCTTTTGTCTAGTAAATATTTTGAAATATTTTCAAAGAAAACTTCCGGGGGTCCAGTGAACATGCAGCAATCAACATCAACATTCTCGCCTCTTTTTTACTTTTATGAAAATAAATTGATATTTGATTACGTGTTTTTTAGAACACATAACAAGCATTTCATAATGCTATTTTATATAGGATTAACATAACCGTGTGTGATATAATGTGAGATCAACATAATTTACTTATTTGTGATTCTATGGCTATGCTTGGTCTCAAGCAATCGATTACACTAGTCAACACACATTTTGTAACTATGACCACACAAAGTGTTCTTAGTAGTAATTTGTATGTAGAATCCGAATCTGCTTTTAGATTTTTTCTATCACGTCACGTTTCCAAGTTATGCACTTCGAGACTTCTATGTTAAAGTAATGGACGTGAAGAGAAGCGTCTGCAATGTTAAACTATCCATATTTTGGGGCCGCAAGAAAATTTATCAGGCTCCAAACACTGATTAATTTAAAAATGTTTCATTGAAAAAAAAGAAATCTGTGCGTGCTAGAGAAATTTCAAAATTATATTCGTATTAAGCAGAAAAAATACTACGAAAAATCACCCACTTGAATTTGGTTAAAAGAAAAATCTTAAATTTTGTTGGCCAGTGTTATTATTCTGAGTAATGTCAGAAATCCATAAAGGTAGCTTATCGTCATGTATTGTATCTCTCGTAATGTGGAGTCCATGGTATTGGGCAAATTTCAAACGTTCAGAAGAAAAATTATCTTTGAACAATATTATTTGTTTAGCTAGAAATATTCACGCTTTTATTGACCTGCGATACCTGGCAATCATCGAGAAAAATCAAAATGGCAAGTCTTCATGTTTTCCGATTCGAGTAACTTAAGTTGTATGAGGGGCGATTGATAAATAAGGTCTCCATGGCTGTAACTTTTTTATTTGTTAACCGATTTTCAAAATTCTTTCTGTATCTTATACTCACATTTGTCCTCTATGTAATGCACTATTCACTT
>JAHWFO010042181.1:1084788-1135465 GCA_023313115.1 Rhysida immarginata | reverse complement strand
AAGTGAATAGTGCATTACATAGAGGACAAATGTGAGTATAAGATACAAAAAGAATTTTGAAAATCGGTTAACAAATAAAAAAAGTTACAGCCATGGAGACCTTATTTATCAATCGCCCCTCGTATACTATAACTAGCGTTATATTAAGTCGACAAATGTTATCATAAGTTTAAAAATTTTCGAGGTTATTTGAAAAATTTATTTAAATAATAGATAAGAATATCTAAGTGAATTAAGCGTTAAAATGCTTAAGATCTGCATTTGATACTGGCCTGAAGGAATTCGGAAATATCAATCATTATTTAGAAAGCAAAGTATTTTATTTCATATGATTATAAAAGAGTAACAATAGTAAACAACGACAATAACAAAATATCAAACTATTCAAACTGTAAAAAAAATATAATGCACTATAAAGCAAATAAATAACAGCACATAACTTAGATCACGCGAATGAAACACTAACGTAAATATTGATGACTATTTAAAAACATTTAATACTTCTATGTCTTTTACTACAAGTTACAAGTTAACGAACTAGCCTAAACATGTCTTATCCATTATTAAAGAGGTATCATCTGCATCAAGTGTATGGGCTCTACTTATTTCATAGTTTTCAGATTTCATAAATAAATATTTTAAAAACGTTAAGTACTGAAATTATTTTTTGGTTTAGTCCACTTCGATAACCCTTAACTTACATCTTTTGTAAGTACGAAATTGGGGGTGACAATTACGTAACAGAAGTCACACTTCATTAAATACTTGCACGAACGCTTATTTTTCAAAAAATAAGTAATCACAAAACATGAAAATGAAAGAGTCTGCTTCCTCGAAAATCAATGTGTAAACATAACTGAAATCAGAAATCTTTCAGTGATAACCTTTAAAAACGCTTATTTTTTTAGGTTTCAGGTTGTAGATTCTTGAAGACGACGTTCCATCAAAAGTTCGATGAGATGAGCACGAAGAAGGTGAGTAGCCAACGTTTTGTTGGGTTTCCATCAAAATTCTATGATGATTATGACGACGATGATGGGTTAGAGTTACTGTATAGGAAGAGTACTGCAGTCAATTGTTAGGCAAATCAATGACATCTCGATTATTGCTATTAACCCCAGAATGACGGTCCTCGACCGTCATCTTACGGAAAGCAAGTTCACAATTCATTGCAGTATTCTTCATTACTTAAGTGACTCTAATGATGATTCGTCTTCAGCTCCTCTTTGTTTATTATACAACACGCCAAACGTCGGCCGGAATTTCCGTTACCGTTATCATCACCGTTTTCACTAATCTAAATGTTAAAACAGAAAAAAAAAGTCAAATAATAAATTTCAGTAAATATAGCTGTAAAAAGAAGCATATGCTGAATTGTTTTCGCGTCATCTCACCACCAAAGTCTTTCCAATGATGGAGTGGGTACCGTTAAGAGATGCCAGGTTGTTAGGAAATCTTTTCTGCACGATGCCTTCGCTGTCACATTCGATAGTGCCGAGATCGCCAATATGCCTGAAAGAGTAAATTTTGCAAATAAATTTTTATAATGCTGAAACCCGGAAAATAATGCTTTTTTGGAAAACCTAGGCATATTCTACAGTTCTTTTGAATGTGAGACCTTTCATCACTGGTTTCTTGGAACATTATGTCATCCTAAGAAGTGCAAACAATTAAACTTGAGAAGTCCACCCCATTCCTGCAATTGTTGATTAATAATATAGAAATACACTACGGCATTCGTTAACGAGTCTTCATGTACCATCCTTTTATCTTTTCACTAATCAATAAGGTTATAAAAAATAGAAAGGGACATACGACCATTAACTTGTTTAAAACCGAAAATTCTGGACAACCCTTATATTGGAATCTACACTTCAAAAAATCGGAAATCTACATGCCACCTATGTATTGCAATGGTGGCCAATCAAAGGAAAGACAAACTGATTGAGTTAGTCGCAGGTAGTACTTCTAGTCACTATACCCGTGGTTATCTGAATGACATTGTTGGATAAGGTGCACAGCCGGCATTGATCAAGCCTTAATCTGCTGGTCCTAAGGTCACAATCTAACTCTTTAGGATACATGATAATGATTAACATGATGATAAACTTTATTCGTTTCCGCATTTCCTGTTGACTTTAACGAATTGCTAATGTTATAGGAACTATCGACAGTGATAAATGCTGCACCACGCGTGATCGGGAGCCTTCATAAACCACCTGGTTCTAGTTTGCTCTCCCTCCATGTAACCTAACGTAGCTTTTATAATGATGCAAACGATCTTACAGTGCTTTCAATTATCGAAAGTTTCTTTCAATACTTTCGATATTTTGTATTCAATACCGATGCCAGGTCTCGATATAATTAAGTTGGTGTCGTAAATATGGTATCGAACGTCGACTCCAGTCTAGTGAAAATCAGGGCATTAGTATCAGATTAGCGCCAGCATAAGTCGTATCTTAAATTACAAATAACTATAAGTTTTCGTTTTTTACATGTTACAACGATTGCTTGAAATGAAAGTATAGCTGAATGAAATTTTGATAAATAGGCTGACGCTCCACCCATATACACATGTACAGCAGCAGATTTTGATGAAATCAGACAGGTAATCTCTGTGTTAAGACCACTGGAACAATTAACTTAACTTCCGGGGAGATGTATCTCACAGCTTCAAAAATTATACCAATGATTATTTGTTTTGCAACCAAATAATTATATTTATTACCTAAATTAATTATTATTAATTTATACCAACATAATACCTTAAAAGTAAAATAGTGTTACCCAAAGCTTAAAGTTATCTTTGTTGAATGAGATTGATAAAAAATTTGGTAAAATTGAATATTGTTACAAATTGCAGTGCCTACATTAACCCACGTTTCAAATGCATACAAGTAATACCCCAAGCCGCTGCAAAAACCAATATGCGAATGCTATTGATCAGTTTGAAGCAATGAATTTATCATTAAGTGAATCTGAAATTGAAGAAAACTCTGTAGAATATGAGTATTGAGGCCATCATATAACTTTAGTTAAATCTCTCTAAAAGAGGAAAGATGACAAATACTGGAGGTGAACTTGGAATTTATCTTCAAAAACCAGTCATTAAAATAGAGGAAGATCCTCTCAATTATTTAGATGGCATGATAGATACTTTTCCAAATGTATACAAAGAAGTCTTGAAGTATATGACGATTACGACCACTGTTTTCAAAAGCAGGTAGGGTAATAAGCTTATCACAAACCAGGAATAGATTATCTAGCAAGACATTAGCGAAAATGCTTTTCCTTCAGTGTTGTAGAGAAGAAGACTGGTTTTAAAATATTATGTATGGAAAACAATCAAAATACGCCTTGCGTTAAGGATATATGGCGATGATTCAGTAACAAAAGCCTGTCATGAAGCTAATCTTTTCACGTTCGACTCAATAGTAATGTGGTCTAAACTATGTGAGTTAGTCAGAGCATTTGATTGCGAAAAACACTCTGCTCATTATGTCAAGCAATGGTTAATGATAGCAACCGAGTGTAGACAAGTAAAGAGATTATTAATTCAACCGCCATATGTGATTTCTAATTTTCGGGAAAGATACTTTCCTTTTAATACATTCAAACTGTGGAACGACCTTCCGTTTAATTTGCGGCAAAAAATATTAAAATGTGAATTAAAAGTTTGTACACATCATCATCGACATTCTTATTCATTGATCGCCCAATGGACATTAGCCAGTCAAAATGCAGTGTAATCTTATTAAGACTTTGTCTATGTAGACACAATTATAATAATAATAAATATTTATATTGTGTTTGTGATTTAATCCATATAAATTTGCGATTCGATAATTCAAATATCGATATTTGTTATATCTGATACTACTATGTATCGACACTAAAGCACATTGGTATCAAATAATTCTCGTATCGATACTTTTCTTCGAAATTGTATCCCTAGGCTTTTTTCTTGACCACGTAGCTCAGCGTAGCTTCTTCCTCCTCTGAATGGACTACCTGGTTTATAGAAGCTCTCACCAGAACGCGTCCGGATGTTTGCCGCGTCACATAAGGTGGACACATGGAATATTTAAAGAAAAAACTTGATTAGTTCGTCTTTGATTTGATAACACAGTGACCTCTATCCTTTATTTCGTTACCGAGTTATGAATTTTAAATGTCGCAACGAAATATGAATTAAAAAAAAAAAAGCTGTCATTCTTGACGAAGTCGATGGAGATCTTTCTGAGAATAGCGGAAAAAAAACACACACACACATACAACTCTGACCGATTTCGCCTTATCATTGGCAAAGCCAGGAATAAAAAGCGAAACTGATCGGAATTCTGTGTGTTTTCTTTTCCGCTATGTACTGCAAGGCCTCCATCAACTTCATAAAAAAAAAAAACTGTATTGAAATAAAAATTTCCACCCTGTGAAAAAGATATGGTCCGGTTATCCACGAGTAATGTGCTAATCAAAGTTTCAGCTTCCAGTGATGCAAATAAATCACAAATCATAAGACACCCGTCCATTCAAGCAGATTTCTATTGCACAATTAAAAACTGATTCTGAGGATATTCCTAAAAATTTGTCAAGCAAATTTAAGGGAGGCCCGTGTAATTTGGACCGCCTAAGGGAAAAGGGCTGTAATTTCTATTCAAAATGAAGTAGCTCCAATTTTCAAACGTAGGTATATAGTGGACATTTCGGAGTATCTTTTGGTACACAATTTTTATGGAATACTATAATGATATGGGTTTCATATGAAATTAAAAATTTTTTGCATTCGGTCCGAATTACACAACGAGTAGTGTAAATTGAACCAGGTAGTCCAATTGCAACAATAGGCCGAGTAATAGCAGAAACTTTGTTTTAACATATGTGTTTATTAGTGCACTGTGAAAAATACAAATGATCAGCAGCCCTATGGAACGTATTAGATGGGATGAGCTTATATCGTAATTAAATAATGTGTGGGTTAAGCTTATATAAAGTCAAAATGTTGGATATGTCAAAAAAAATTCATAATGTTCGACGTGTAAATCGACCCTGGTCTAACTTAAAGTATCTAAGGTCCAAATTACACAACACGCTAACAATTCTAAAATCAAAAATGGCGACCAACCTTCAAAACCCTTCCAACTAAAACCATGCCTTTTAACAAGTACATAGACTCATTTTCTTTAACCCATCCCTGACACATACCGCACTGACACTTATAGCTACATACACGATTTACTATCTTACCTCAAAGTAACATCAGAGCGTACCAAAAGAGAAAATTTGATATATTTTTACCAATACTCAAGCAATACAGCCCGTGTTTTTCATACGCTTCTAGGTAAGGGCTATGATCAGTTTTCAATCAGGAGAGCAGGGCCATCTAACGTGCAATTGTGCAAAATAAGGCTGGTTCGATTTACACGACGGTCCAAATTACACGGTTCTCCCTTAATTTTGGAATATTGGCAAAAGTTGAATAGAGCTGATAAGTATGATGTCACTTCCTGGCCAGTTGCCTAGCGATTCCAAACATTAGGTTTAACAATGTGGTGTAAGGCCATAGAAAAGCATAGAGAGATTAAACCTAAGTTTGGAATCGCTAGGCAACCGGCCAGGAAGTGACGTCACCACTTACCAGCTCTATTCTTAATGTGATTACGGGACAAGAATCATGTGCGTGCCCCTCCTCCCTGAATCAAGTAAACTTATCGTAAATACTGTATTAAGCGCCCGGGCGCTTATTTGCAAAAATTCAGTAGACCCCCAGGTGCTTAATGCAGGCGGGCCGGTATTACAGATCCGGCGCTTATAAAATTCTGCACAGCTGTGATGGATACTATTATGCAAAATCCTCGCCCTTCTCCTTCATCTTTTCTAAAGTATCCTGCTGTGTTTTCCATTCCCGTTAGGATCAATGCTAAACTGTTTGGCTGTAGCCTCTGTAGAATGGTTTTCAGCCTACTTTACTGTTGCGAGATTAAAATTAATGCTATAACTGTGAAGTTTTCATTTTTCATCAGCTATATTGCTCGACTGAATTCAAAATTAAAAGCAAGAAATTAGAAGACAATCATGCTGGTATCTAATTTCCGGTTTAGCAGTGGCATTTGGGAGAGCAAACATTCCCGCGAGAAAGAAGAAGGGAAGAAAAATCCACGAAATGAACTAAAATAAGCGCCCGGGCGGTTATTAAAGGTCCGACGCTTATTTGCAAAAATTCAGCGGACCTCCAGGCGCTAAATACAGTATTTACGGTATATACAAACACATGTATTTGATCATTGGTAAAATAAGATGTAAATGGGGAAACTTTGGAATATGTGTATTAGTATTGGCTTTAGTCGGCCAAGATCAGGGCCGTACCCAGGGGGGGGGTGAGGGGGCTATAGCCCCTCCCCCCGAAATTTTCCACTTTGTCAACTATTTCTGTTACGCGGGTGGACCTCCCTCCCGCTAGAAGAATAGGCTCAGCCCCCCCCCCCCCCGAAATAAAATTTTAGTGCAGGGGATGGAGCAGGTATTTGGTGCATTTTGCCACGTAATTTCTTCATATATGTATTTGAATTTCCCCCCTCCCCGCCACCAATATAAATCAAAGCTATGCCCATGGCAAGATGACAGTATCCTGCATTTTACAAAGCGAACCAGTTGGCAATATCTCTTTTTGCAGCTGAGACACGGAAAAGCACCTACAGGGAGGATCTCTTTACCCGATATATGCGATCGTTAATAATATTTTTGTTTGGTGTTCTCTGTCTTATACCGGAAGGTGTCCAAATTTCCTCCTTCCACCTCAACTGTGCACAGTTGAATTCTTTTTCTGTCTGTTCATGTAAATGAACTTTGTGATGTATAACAAACGCAAACAATTATTTTCTTGAGTGCAGAGAAAGGCAATACTAGGGGGCAATTGTCCTTGAGGGCATTTTGGGGGACTATTATGCTAGGGGGGGGGGGGGCAGATGTCTAGGACAATTGCCCCATGGACAACCCCCCCCCAACAATTGTGATATCTAAGGTGGGAGAAAATTTCGAAAACAAACTTCAACTAAAAAAAAAATAAATAGAAGTGAAGAGAAGGGCTTTAATAGAAAGAGGCTTGAACAGAATCGTCATTCCAGGGAAGAGGAAGAACGTCATTGTAATTCTTCCCTGATCATTCCTTCTATCGTTTTGTGCTACTGTTAAGGGAAGATCTGTACTTTGGAGAATTTGCTATTTTAAAGTAAATAACTAATTATAAAAGCTTTAATTTCCTATTTTTAAAACGACCGTCGCAATTACAAGAGTCATAATACGTGTAGTTTGTCTATTATAAAAAATTGAAATTTAAAATTTAAAAATTGTGGGATCATTGTAAATCTTAATGTATCTATTAAAATAATTTGAGGTTGAATTCAGAAAATGAAGACAGACGTTTTTTTATAAAATGTAATTTTTACTTTAAGTTTAATGCAATCAAATTCCCGTCAACTTTCAATTTCCGCAAAGGTCATCGCTTTCCTATGTTAAGTTTTTAAAAAATAAAGTAAATAAATAAAATAAAGAAACAGGCCTAAACGGATGACAACCTCGTTTACTAAAACAAACTTTGTCCTCCTCCGATCTTGTTATCTCCGAAGAGCACAATTTTAAATCGGTATTAATTAACGTTCATATTAAATGTACATTTTCTATTAGAACTAAATTTATAAGTTACAATTTCATCTAAATTTATTGCTGAATACGATAAGCAACAAAAAACTGTTTTGGAAAATATTTCTGTTAATGATATGATAATTGAAGGGCTCGGGGCAATAAGGACGTAACCTACAGAAAGAATCTTTTGAGAAAAGTGAAGTTATATCTTTAAAAATAATCTGTAAATCTGCATGGTTAATGTTTTGCTACTGTGATTGCAGTTTACTTGTGCAATTGTTACTGAAACATACTGTAAATGGATTTCACAAGCAGCAATTATTATATTTAGTAAGGACTTCTTCCTGTGGGTTACGTTCTTTATTTATCTGTTATTCTTAAAGATGACAACTAGTTGGTTGAGATTTTAGCCTAACGCTATATTAACTACTAACATCAGCGCCATGTTACTCATTTTTAAGGGTAAACATTACCTTGAAATGGGCATATGCAATCCAATCTCACATAATCTAATCAAATTTTTTTATCATCCCGATAAGATCTTTGGAATAGTTAAACATCAGTTTATTTCAAAACTGAATTTCATTAAGAGATAATTATATTAAATACTTGTTAACATGTATGTAGGCTACTGAATATATATAAATGGAGTTAAGAACTTTTTTTTTGGAAAAATTCTCGATTTTATTTAAGAAATAATTATCTGCCTCCTACTTGTTTGTTTGAGGTGCAGAATCTAATTAGCTAGCTTTCGTTACTGTGTTTAATGATTCATAGTTAATCTAAACAAGGGCCAGGAGTCCACATGGTCATAGGTAAATCCTTAAAATTAGTGTTTATCCCGCACTCGGCCCGAGGACTGCATTTAATTGGATCCGTTGCTTGATATTAAAGAGCTATTCCCATTTGCCATTGGAATTCCCCCACAAGTTTACAGCATAATGAGGCACTGTAACTAATTAAGCAAAAGCTTCTGAACGTAACGACATCTTGACCATTAGTGTCCGTCACAGTGCTGCCGTTTTGTGGGAAATTTACCGATTTGCGGGATGTCTTGTGGGAAATGGTGGGAAATTGTGAGCTTTCCTAAATTTTTGTAAAGAAAGAATATAATAAGTGTAAAATATAAAAATATTCAAGTACTTTTTTTCTTTTCCCTCGCTCAAGAAAAGCCTTTTGGAGGTGTGGTGTATGATAGAGATGCTTTGCAGTTGAAAAAGGTATATGTGCAGTATGAGAAAAAGCCTTTCATTTTTTTTTTTTTTCTAAATGGCTTTAATCGATATCAAAATATCGATGTTTATAATGATTGCGGGAAATCGGGACGCCTACTTGCGGGAAAAATCGACATCTTCTGGTGGCAGCACTGGTCCGTCAACCCTTTCAGAAGTTTGGTCGAGTTGAAGTTAACATTGCTGTCTATGGCAGGAAGCGCTTTTTTTGCTATTTACCGGAATTTGCTGGAAGTCGGACGCAAAACGCTTTCGGACTTTTCTTATAGAACATTTGAGTGCGCATCTAATGGCACTAAAGCGGTTTTGCGGAAATTTTCGGAACACCTCCGAAATTGGGATCGAAAAAACATCAATATTGCTCCAGCTTGAGGCGATTTGATCGATTTTCCAAAAAAAAAAAAGAATTAATTTCGACTTTTACGGTTCTTCAACTATGGGGGAATTACAATGGCAAATGGGAATAGCTTTTTCCCAAATCAGAAAGATACACATGCAAAACAAGTTTAACCTTCACAGTCTCGGACTTCTTAAAATACTCTTAAGCCTGAAACAGCTTGTAAAGGAAGGGAAGGAAAAACCTCTCATCACAAAACGTATCCGAGATACGAAAAGCCAGATCCTGAAATCCTGACATCGAACAGCACTAATGTACAGTGGCGGCCAAAAGTATTCAGTCAAAGCTTTTTTAGACTAGAACTTGTTTATTTTCACTCCAATCAAAAAAATTAAAAAGGCATTGGAAAGATCAGATAAAATCGATTAATATAGCCAAAATTTTTAATATGTAAATGTGTTCTTTTATTTGGTGTCAGTTAAAACCTTAACACCCCTGGTCAAAAAGAAATCGATCAATCTCATTATTTAAATATTTCTCGGTGATTTCTAATGCTTATTGACACCTTATTGCTGTGTGCACTTTGCAAACGAACTAACATGGGAATCCCTCGAACATGTATGTCACAGATTTCCACCAAATTGAAATATGTTACTCATCTGAAGCTACTATAGATGCTTGCAAAATAAGAGAGTGCGAAATTGTGTTTCTTTCAAAATAAACCGCAAAAAAGAAAAAATTTCAGCATACATTGCCATACAAGTACTCCATTGTTAAAGCGGTTAGGCTATGTGGGGTTCCCTTGTAAGTGAAAAAATGGCACCATACTGTTCAATTCAGCTACGTGAAATCATTGTTAAAATGTGCAACGAACAATGGAAAACACAACGCGAGATAGCAGCATTATTGGTTGTAGCTCAATCAAAGGTTAGCTACACAATGAAGAAATTTAATGACAAAAAGTGCTTAGCTAACAAACCGAAGTTAGGACACCCAAGAAAAACAACTCCATGAATCGATAAGCTCATCGAACGCAAGTAGACAAGCGATGTTACAAAGGATGCTGGCCAAATCAGTTGTGAACTGAATTTGGAAATGAACATTAATATAAGTCGAAGAACCGTTGCACGTCGGCTATTAAGCTGCAGGACTTAATGGGCGCACTGATGTAGCAAGAACAGGAAGGCACGATTAGCTTTTGCACGAGAACATTTGAGTTGGGGACCATCCGAAAGGAAGAAGATCCTGTTTATGCTGTTTGGCAATGATGGACGTCAGTACGTACGACGTCGGGGCCAACGATATAACGGGCCCCAGCCGTGACCACCGACAGACAAGGCCTGAGCGCGGAAACGTCATACATTGTTAATCATCATTAGAAGGGTATTGTTATTAGTATTTCTACCAATAATAAGTCTTAAATCAGCCCTTCTAAGGATGATGTAAGACAATGTATGACGTTTCCGCACTCAGGCCTTGTTTCTCGGTGGTCACGCCCCAGCGCGGAAAAGTCACCTGACCATCTTAGTCCGGCCAACAATCCAATCTTCATTATTTCCAATAAAGGAAAAATACTGATTGTTAAAATCCAAGACGGAAACAATCACGTCGTGTTGGAGCACAAAAAACATTCTTCTAAAGCAGCCCTAATGTTGGCTTTAGAGCAAGAGTGGAAGAACGTCACTCCACTTTTCATAAACAGTCTAATCGAGTCAATGCCACGACGCTGTGAAGTTGTAATTGCAGCAAAAGGCTTTGCTACAAAATACTAATGTCTTAATGTATTACTTTTGTTCCTTTATCAATAACCTAACTTAGACCTTTTTGTTTTGTTTTTTAATATGATTGAATACTTTTGACCAGACATCTTAATACTTTATAACATTTCAAAAAGTACATGTTCAAAAAAACACTGACAATAACATAATTTTACAGAATCTTTAGTGATCATAAATAAAATTAAAAAGTTATGCAAGAAAAAGCTTTTGATTGAATACTTTTGACCGCCACTGTATATCGCACTGCGACGTGCGATTAGTCGCTTCGATTTTGATCGGACCTTCGAGTCGGAACTAAAAATCGGAAGAGTAGAAAATAGGTTTCCATACGCTCGACTCAGTGGGATACGATTACTGTAGGACCGCAGCTAAGGGAACAGACTTTAAACGCATCCTTTAAAAAGCAATCTTAAAGGAAATCCAAAAGATGCCATCCATCTACGAAAAACTTGGGAATCTCTCTGCTTAATTGTTTTTCTTGTGATAAACAATAAGTTGGCCAAAGTTCTCGAAACATTATCAAAAGACGGAAAGAGCATTTCGCTCATATAAAATATGATAGGTCGGAGAAATCGAGTGTCGCCAATCGTGTTTAAAAAACAGGTCACAGTTTAGATAATTTTAAGTTACATAGGACTCTCATTTTAAGAAATCAATTAAACATTTTAATAATTTATTAAATGCTGACAAGGGGCCATTCCAGGGTCTGATTTATTGAATCTTAAGTTTTAATTTTCCTTTTCACCCTAGAATTATCTTTTGTTGTGCTTTTTTAATTATATTTCTGATTGGCTTCTTCTGTTGAGCTCAAAAAATTAGAATGATTCTAGCCCTTCACCCCGATCTTCCTCTCCTCTCTTAAAGTTCTGTGTTGTTAGATATATTTTATGGCCAGTCTCAATCTTTCCGTTGAGGATGAATCATATTTTATTACGTACTCAGCTTGGGTCCCAGTCATCTAGATCAGCCATCATTTCCTCCACTTTTATGAGTAAAACATGAGGTGATTAAAATTTGATAATTTGAACACGGTATATCCAAATTATTTTCAATAGAATCGTTCCTGATGGTTGTTTATTGTATGCAAATTTCTTATGAAGAAAAGCTACAAAATTTGGCCTAATACGTAAAAACAAGTAATAAAAATTCTTCAGTATGATTCGTTTGTCATATAATCAAAATAACATGGAAAAAAATATTTAAGAGCATATACAGAAGGGCTCTTAGATTCAAAACATTATTTTTCAAATTTTTAAAGTTCAGGGTATTTTAAAAACTAATCTTCGATTTTTTGGCAACATAATCAGTAACAAAATCATTTAAGATGATCATTATGCACATACACGTTATTCAAATTATTCCAAAATGTAAAAAATATTACAATTAATCTGACAAACCCGAATTGGCGATTTTTAGAAAGAAAGTTTAAAGTTGCCAATTTGTGTCTGTGTAACGTTAGAATTTCTGGGTATCCTCTCATAATGCTCACCTTTTCGGGCTATCGAGGTCGCTATTATATCCGTTGAGCGGATCGAACAATTCGCCAGCAGATTCGCACCCATTGCTCATATCACCATATTCGTGCACGTGTAGTGCATGGACACGTGAATGTTCGATTTCAACAGGCGTCACGAAACCCCGGATGCTCACGTTAATTTCTAAAATGTTTCCCTGAAATCAAAAGGAATACAAGTTTAATAAATTTAAATGTACTGTAATCTATCCAAGAAAAGGAAACTGAGCACCAAATCAAATCTATTATTAATAAAGTTGCGAGTCTTGTTATAATGATTTATAAATTTAAATGACGAACTTATACGTAATGCTTAATATAAAGCCATTAATAATATTACTTACGAACTTTCGTGTAGCAATTGTTATTGTAAAAATAAAAATATGCGGTCAGACCGCATATTGTATATTCGTTTGGAGGAACGTAATAAAGCGTTCTGACTGAACCACACAGAAAACGCTCTGGTCATTCAATTAATTGGGAGGAGGCTCGGATTTTAAATAGGGGAGGAAATTTGAAAGAAAAAAAAAAGAGATTGATTAAGAAAGCGTTTTATATTAATAAGGCACAAAATTCTCTTGCAAGAGCGTTCTTTGAATTAAGCTATATGTATTTGAATTTTTAAGTTTTAGTATGAAGTATCAGTTGTATGGGAGATGAAAAATGCCGAACATTCGAAACTTTTATAAGTGAGTGGGATTCTTATTTATGCTTTTGTTCTAATAATGTTTCTCTCAGAGTCGGCTTTTGTTTTGGAAATTAATAGTTATGGAAGTTTTATTTCTAACTGGCATTCTTCAGTTAGGGGATGTTAATTTCTATGAAGTATCGCCGGTTTTATCCTTATTTCGGGTATTTTGGAAGTTTTAGTTATAGTTCCGTGACAGTGACGGCTTTTCGTGCTATTGAGATATCTGTTTTGGCTTCCATTAGAAATTTGGCGGCCGTGAATATTTTTGCAGGGATATTTTTCGTCGTGATACTGCTCGCAGCAAGGATTCTTGTTATGGTTCGTCGACCTTCTTCAACTACAAGAACTCTGGAACATGTCTTTTAAAATTAAGTTAAGTATTTTTAGGCGGACTTTAGGGTTGGGGCTGGTTTTTTAGGGTTTTAGCATCATCTAAAACCCTATTAACGACGGTACGGAGGTATGTAACATGTATGTCACACGCCATAACTTTTGAAAGAATTGACCTAGAGGCTTGAAATTTTCTACACACGTAGGCCCTATACAGAGGAATAGGGTGCTAAAAATATAGCGAATCCTCTTGGGTGGCCCAGGGCCCCTCAGGGGCCACTTGTATGAATTTCATGGTTCCTTTTTTGTCTATTGAACATTTCATAAATTTGTAGTGCGGTTCTAAAAAAATAAAACCAATCTACAAGAAAAGTGATATAAGCCTCTAGGGCCCCGCCGGAGGTCCCGAAGCCCCAGATACAATTGAAGCTATAACATTTGAACGGAAAGGCCTAGGAACCTGAAATTTTGTTTACTTATAGAAAATTATTTAAAAATTTAGCTAATATACACTAAAAACTGGTATAAGGCTCTTGGGTCTCGACAGGGGCCCTGAGCCCCCAGTCATAAATCAAGCTATAACTTTTGAACCGGAAGTCCAGAAATTTGAATTCTTGAATATTTATGATGTGTTACTTAAAATTTTAGCTCTTATACACTAAAACTTATATAGTCCTCAGGGCCAAACTGAGTTTCGTGCACACGTTTTGCCAAGATTTTCATGATTTCCACAGCAAGTCACCCAAATTGGTGGATTTCCAGTTTCGTGCACACCTTTTGCCAAATTTTCATGATTTCCACCACAAGCTACCCAAATGGGTGGATTTACAGTTTCGTGCCTGGCAGGGCCTAAACACAAACAGAGCTATAACGTTTGAACGAAAAGGCTTAGAAATCTGAAAATTTTATACTTATAATAGTTTACTAAAAAATTTAGCTAATATACACGAAAAACTGGTATAAGGCTCTTAGGTCTCCACAGGGGCCCTTAAACCCAAACCACAAATAAGCTCTAACATTTGAATAATAAAAAGGCCTAAGAACAAGTTCAAGAAGACTGGTATAGGCCTCGGGGCCCCTGGCGGCCTCAAATACAATTGAAGCTATAAAATTTGAACTGAAAGGACTACGGTCCTGAAATTTGTTTAATCATAGTGTGGTTTTTAAAAATATAGCTAATCTACATTAAAAATTATATAAGTCTCTTGGCAGGGGCCTTGCGGCCTCAATCTCAAATCAAGCTATAAATTTAAAACCAGAAGTCCAGTAACCTGAAATTTTTATATTTATAATGTTTTGCTTAAAATTTTAGCTATTACACCTAAAATTGATATAGTCCTCTGAGGTCTCGACAGGGGCCGCGAGGCTCCAAGTACAAATTAAGCTATAACTTTTGTACGAAAAAGCCTAAGAACCTGAAATTTTGTATTTGTGCCCTTCCACTTATTATAGTTACGAGCCGCTACTGCTCGTAACATTTTGATGCTAAAACCCTTTTCTTGTTGGAGAACGATGCCTTAAATAATTTTTTTTGTTTTTGTATACAGGGTGATTCAGAATTCATTGTACAAACTTCTAGGGGAGGTAATATGGGTGATTCTGAGCAAACTGTTCGAATGAACGTGGGTCCGAATTTGAACAATAACTGAGATATGAACAGAAATAAAAATGCCGCCACCAAGATCAACAAGTTAATAACTCAAATTCTGTAACATGTAGAATGATGAATTTTGGTATAACAATAGGGTACATAAACCAGTGTGTACTGTAAAAATTTGATCGAATTCCAACGAATTGTTTCCGAGTTAGGCAGTCAAAATCGTAACACGTGCTGGTTAGTACTCGCATGTGAGCACGGATTACGATTTTGACTGTGTAACTCGGAAACAATTCGTTGGAATTCGATCAAATTTTAACGGTACACACAGTTTACCAAAATTCATCATTCTAGATATTACAGAACTTGAGTTATTAACTTGTTGATCTTGGTGGCGGCATTTTTATTTCTGTTCATATCTCAGTTATCGTTCAAATTCGGCCCCACGTGCATATGAACTTTTTTTGCTTACAACCACTCATACTACCTCCCTTAGAAGTTTGTACAATGAATTATGAATCATCCTGTATAGTATGTTTTATGTAATTTTTATTGTATGTAAGGAATTTTGGTTTATAATTTGCAATTTGTGTGTTGAGTTTGAATTAAAATTAAATTAATGAATTGTAATAATTAGTTCTCCAACGATATTAATTTTAACAATGATACGGACAATAATACAAAAGCATTTGTTATAAAGGATTCCTATTGAAAGGCCAGCCACACATCAAAATTGGACTGTATGTACTACAGCAAAATTGCTAAATATAACTTTTATCTTAAAATAGGTATATAGGGTGAACTAAAATAATAGGGATAAACTTCAGGGAGTGATTCCTCATAAAAAGTAACAAAAAAATTCATATCAACATATATCCGGAAATGCATAGTTTCTATGGAAATGACAATAATTGTATGCACGACATCGTGCCCCCAGAAGAATACAGAACTTCGTGTGCGTTTTTTTGTTGCAGAGTTCTTTTGAGTTTATTTTGAGTGATATCAGAACAAGTCGAAATGTTCTTCACATATAAAGGAGCACTTGGGAATGATCGAAAGGCCCCACTGTTACAGAACTAGTGGCACTGTAACTAGAAAACGTTTGCAACCATCTTTCAGCGTTTATATGAAAAGGGGTCCTTTGATGGAAGAGACCAACACGGAGGGCACTTCGAACATCTTTTGTAACGTTGACACAATTATTGCCATAGTAATATCCTGTTCTGTACTCTAAAAAAAAAGAAAAAAAAAAACAACAGACAAATCGTCTATTTCTGGACATAAGTTTATATGAGATTTTTTTGTTCCTTTTCTGGTCAGGAATCTCCTCTGAAGTTTGTCTCTATTGTTTTAGTTCAACCTGTATAATAAATTTTAATAAGAAAATCTGATGAAGTTGGAATTAAAAATATCTAAAGAAGAGAATTTACAAACTTTTTGTTGAAAATCGACAATTCCTCTAATGTTCTGTCTCTCATTTTGCGGCAATGCTCGATTCGGTCGCACCTGACACGTTGCCTTTGCCAATACTATAAAGAAATATATGCTTTTAAGAAATAGACTTTAGAACCTGATTAAATTTAATAAATTATATCTCTTTTTTTAAATAATAAAAACGTAGAAATTACTAAATTATATTCTCTTAAACACTGAAATGATAATTAAGAAAGTATAATATTTATCAACATATAAAAATAATCTTTTTTATACAATTACTTACTTTCGCCATTGTTTTCTGTAGTGTTATTTACCTGAAAGAAAATTATAAAAGATTAGCAAGCGCCTATTGTTAACTGTAAAATACTTAGGTTGAAATGGAAGGTATAATTAATCTAAAGTAATGATGTGATATTTTCCATGTAATAAAAATGTACAGATGGAATGTACTTTAAGTTCGATGAAAGTAAATTTGACTACTCGGATGTTAAAGCTCGTGATGATTTCTTGTAGATCCAAGCGTTGGAGACCTTTTCATTTATACAGATTCGAAAGAATTAACATTGTTCCATTTAATTTATAAGTTTCAATTTACCACCACATCCGATTGTGAAAGCTTGTTTACCAGCTGGGAAGAGACTCCAACGTTTGGCACCTACATAACAAGTCATCTTGCCATCATATTCAACTAAGACTATGTTACTATCTAGACTTGAGGTCATCGACTGTCAACATCTGCGCAGAATTTCTTCTATAAAAGCCTCCAGCGTTTGGATCTACAAGAAGTCATCGTCAGTTTTAACATCCGTGTGGTCAAATTTACTGTCCACGAACTTAAAATACATTCTATCTGTATATTTTTATTACATGTAAAATATCACATCATTAATTTAGGATAAGTATAAAAATTTACATCAATATTCCAAATTATAAGTATTTCTAAATAAAGAAGAATATTTCTAATTTTTTTAAAAGTTCACACATAATCAAGTAATTAAATTTAGGGAATATAAAATATAAAAGACAGTTTCTTAATGTCCACAAATATCCTTTTTTGATATTAAAATTTAAACACACTGTTTATTAAACAGGTTAATCAACAATCTAAATGCTGACTAAATACTCTTTACAATTTATCAAGTTATTGCAAGGTATTTTTAAGGGTTCTTTTAAAAATCCCATCACTGAGCTCGTTTATATACAGGGTGTTTACAAAACACACGGCAAAAATTCAAGGGATGGTTCTTTGAGTTATTTTAAGAATCTTTTGTCCTTTGATGACTTTCGGAATGCTGCTTTGTTTCGAAGATACAAGGCGATAACGGTTTTTCGACAAAAACAATCTTTTATTATCTAATATTACATGTAAAATTTATTAATCTACAATAACTGCTGGACATGACTACTACCAGCTAGGATGCATGAACCCAATCTTCTCCTCATGACTGCCGAACTCTTTCAAAACACAGCAGGATCGTTTCTTTTTGCATTACACCCATCAACTATCCGATTTCTTAAATCTACATTTTCCATTGGAATAGTGTAAACTAATGATTCAGAGGCCCTATAAAAAAATCCAAGGGATTTAAGTCCGGGGATCGATCAGGCCCACTCCAGCGATCTTGGTATGTTGCATTTAAAAACTAAAATGGGCGTGCACCATCGTGCATAAACCACATATCCTTTCTCGTTGCCAGTAGTATATCCTCTAGATTCTACAGTCTAGAAAGACAGGTAGCGAGTGTTACAAAAATTGCGTAATCAGAAAATTGTTAAAAGATATCAGTATTGTTTTTATCGAAAAATCTTTATCGCATTGTATCTTCAAAACAAAGCATTCCGAAAATCATAAGGACAAATTCTTAAAATAACCCAAAGAATCATTCCTTGAAATTTTGCCGTATGTTTCGTAAACATCCTATGTATGGTTATTATGATATTGTTGATACTTGAAGTTTGGAATCGGAGTCGGAAAAATTTCCAAGGTTAAGGTTTCATTAACGTGCAGCAGAGAAACAACAACACGCACACGAATTCCACTTCCCTTCCAAAGGAATTTCAAAGCATTTCCACACACAATATTTCACAAATACTTTTACTGTCCGAATCTGTGCCTAAGATCTCGGTAATCAAATACTATGGACATTTATTCTCACCATGACTTGTTAAGATATAAATACTATTCAAAGATAAGAATCAAAATATTTTGATCACCTCTTCTGTTATGATCTGAATCTCCTAGAAAATGTGAGACGTGCTAAAATGAATGTTTCTGTGTCAAAGTCCTCTTCCGTACACACAGACATACTTGCAAGACGCAACTCAATGGATCAAACTCTTGCCACACAAAAATGGGTTTACACGATAATCACAATTGAAAGGTTTCATGAATAATACTGATGCTAATTTCTTGTGACAAATCTCGTAATTACAGCAAATTTCTCTTAAAACATGCGACTGCTTAATGTTTTCGTTTTAAAGCCTCCGTTAAAATTTGGACAGAAATTCAAGTTGTTTAAAATGAGAAAATTGAAAAGAAGTAGCCCTGTCATTATTATTTATTATGTCTAGCACGTGTTAAGGCAAACTTCTATGCGTCTGCAAACATAAACAGCCGCCTTCGTGTAGAAACGTCGTGGCTACCACATTAAGTCTATTATTGGAAAGAAGCGTGAAATGCATTGTCCATTACGTAAAATTTATTTTTATCGATGAAAGTTCTGCTGACCATTTGCATTCGACCGAAACGTGGATTTTTTTTTTATTTTATTTTGCTTCACTTGTTTGTTGATTTTCCTTTACGACGGTGAAGCTGAGCAGAGCAGTTCCTTATGCTGCAGAGACTGATACACACTCTCTTTAGCTATCTTTAGAATGCTTAAAATATTATTACCATTCCCATAATACAATTGCATAATATGTGTTTTTATAGTTTTTAAGCGTATACCTCAAAAGAATATTTTATTGTGAGCTTAAGTTCTAAATGGGTTATTTACTGAACAGAAGACCTTCTAAGGCAACAGTTTTGTATTTAAGCGTACCGGCTCATTGAACTTGACGGGATTGCTATCCCTGCAGAGTTTATCATACGAAAGTTTTGAAATGAAACTCATTTAAACTATAAAAAAAATCCGTAAATTTTAATTCATTTTTTAAATTCTTTTCATTGGCATAAATAAAGTAGAAAAATTATTAAATCTAAAGGAATGAATGATAACATGAACGATAAAGAGGTCAACATTATCTTTCATTACGTGCGACGAAAACCGGTTCAACCAATCTACCAAACCCGAATGACAAGTTTTGAATATGAAATCGATATGATCAATAAGCCGTTACATAACAAGTTACATTCACCGATTAAAGCAGAAATTCGTTTTAAAGAATGATAGCAAAGCATATCGTTCCTGTAATCTTAATTTCGGATGCTTTAAGATATCTCGTTAGAGTAGTTAAAGATAACGAATCATAGACCCTGAAGGTGAATATGAAACTAATCATTTTAACACGCAGACAAGGAACGCGGAAATATGACAGCATTTAACCTTTAATATAATTTACTTAATATAAAAGGTAAAAAAAAAAACATTTCCAGAAAGCTTATAAATGAAAATATAGTTTTCTATAACTCTACAAAATTTGATATTTAGGAAAATGTTCTCTCTTTCTAAAGATGTTCATTCTATAACAAGGAATCTAAGTGATGAAAAACATCAGGTTCCAAAGACGTTTGAAGTTTAATGCAACTCTATAGGAGATTTATAAGAAGTGCAGAAAAGGTCTACCATGTTGTATTTCGCACAAATGGACAGATGAATAGCGCGAATATTGTGGACTCAAGTTCATTACGGACACAATGAGTTTGGTTTGGTTTGGTTTGTTTGGTATTAACGTCCTTTTCAACCACAATGAGTTTAAACTGGGGAAATTATATGAGGGATGCAGCCGAAAGGATTAATAAAGCATTTGGTACTCCGAACGTGGGTTCAATATTGACTTGCAAAATTTAGATCCGGAATATGAGCTTGCAAAGTGAATCCTCTATCCATTGCCCTTTCTTCATTGATCCTGACGATTTAAAAGATACAACTGATGTAGATGTAGACGTAGACAGACGGCACTAGAGGTCGTCCAGAAGTTAAAGGCACACTGTTTCCCATTCTACGTAAGTGGATACCACAGGAACTCATTGATCAGAACAAGACAGATCACATCTGACGCTGTGGATTACTATATATGATTTTATACAGAAAATATTAAATAACAAATTAACAGATTAAATAACAAATCACATCTGACGCTAATTTACTATTCAAAACTTTAAAATTTCCACCTTAATATTCATTTTATATCTCACGTTGTATTGAATATTGTTAATTATTCATAAATGTCCATTTTACAATACAAAGTTTTATTCATTTGGAACTAGTCGACTTTCGTTCCAATACCATATATACTAATAAAATTACAAAATATAAAATAAAATTTAAGAAAATATTTAGCGAAAAACTATCATTGAATCTCAAAAGAAAACAATGTAACTGGAAAAACATTAACAATGAATCTTCTGTGTATATAAAGAAGGATGTTTGTGGGTGGGTTTGTTTCTTTCTTTCTTATACAAATCTACAGTTTTATTCCGATCTTGATGAAATTTTGCATACTTGACCACCAAAGCATGAGGAAGGTCACTGTCTACCTCAGATTTCGAAATAATAATAATTATCGATAAAAAATTGATGTTCATAATGATGGCAGGGCATATTAATGAGAAATATCTCATGACCAACAATGCAAGGCAAATTTTGTGCAACAATAGTTATCAACAATGGTATCAACACGCACTTCAACACTATGCAAGGACCAACAATATATATGTCATGACCAACAATGCAATACAAAGTTTGTGCAATATAGATAAGGTTCTATGTGTAACAATGCCTAGAATTCCTGTTATTCAGGCTTTTCTTAGAATTGAGAGTTCTTAGTACTTAACAATTTCTTGAAAATCTTTAAAAATCATCAGTAACTGGAGATAATGGAGAGTTAGCAGACGACTGAGAAAGAGTGGAAAGACGACAGAGGAAGCAGTCCTTTAGCTCCGCGCTGTATTGAGCAAATGGTGAGCATATCGATAGAAGAATCGGCGACTGCTAGACTACACAAAGTGATGAATGGCCAAGTTTTGCTTCAGGACATCGAGAGCAGAGTGGGAATTGCAACAACATCAAGTGTAAATCTAAAGTAAGATTACGTGACTAACAAATTATTTAGACTAGCAGTGGCATACTTGAAGAGGTCCATCCATTGTGAGCCTTCAATTTGGAGTTAACCTCTTGAAATTGTTCTGTCTACCTACAGGTGTAATTATCCCGGGCAACGCCGGGTCCTCTGCTAGTAGACCAATATTGTTCAAAATTAAAATACTTATATTGTAAGACATTAAAAATCTGTTGTAACGAATCTGAAGATGTCCGAAAGGACGAAAGTCGACTAGTTCCAAATGAATAAAACTTTGTATTGTAAAATGGGCATTTATGAATAATCACCTTCATATTATTACCATCTTTTATTAAATTATCAAATTGTTATAAACACATTATTATTATTATTATTATTATTATTATTATTATTATTATTATGTTATATTAACTTTTATAAATCTCATTTTTTATAATTCTTAATTTTGAAAATTGCATACGATCGCCGAAACGATTGGCAGTCATAAAATAAAATATTAATTATGACTTAATCATTTATTTATACTCTGTCCAACGAAAGTTTGACTGGGCGTATCCAATTAAATTTCCAATTTCAATTGTTAAACATGGTTAATTTTTTCTTTGCAACAAATTCTAACAATTGAAATCGGAAGTTTAAGAGTATCGGAAGTTTGAACAATGTCTAATTTTTGTTTATAACTGTAATTTGATTCGTTTATTCTCATTTTGCATGAAGATTCCTTTTACACCTCAATAAAATTCATTAAAATTACTTAGAGAGAATAAACATTATTTTTATATTCATTCTACGGAACATAGCGCACAATGAATTTATGATCAACAGATAGGGTTTATTTAAATATATATTTTTTGTGTTAAGAATATCTATCCACTATTGTAGAACATATGAATTTTTTTTTCATTTTTCGATTTGTTTTTCTTCCGAAACTGAATGCACGCTTTCGTATACGTTTTCGTGGAAAAATGCGAATTTCATATCGTTTGTTTCTATGAAAAAATTATTGCTTATAACGAATGAGTTATTATTTTAAAGACATAACTCAAATTAGGAAAAAAAATTTACGAATGTTTTTCCCCTTAAACTGGTAAAATATTAAAATAAAAAATACAATACATTTAGAGATCATTTTCTGTATAAAATCATCTACAGTAATCCACAGCTTTTTATCGCACAAGTAAGAGGTGTAAATATTGTACAAGTACTTGAAAATAGGAGATAGTTTTCCAGACCTCAGGTATTATTAATGCATTATATCTACAAGTGTTTGCAAAAACAATGTGATTTTTATTCCCTATACTGAAGATTGAAATATTGTCTATATTTGTCTGTTCTTTCAAATTTTAAGAGTAGGCCAGTTATTAATGTAAATATATTAAATAGATAAAGTTCTAGCTTAGAATTCATTAAATTTTATGTTGCATGTTACATTTCTTAAACACAGCCTACGCTCTGTTTTATAGACTTTTTTATGAATGAAAATTTAAGTGCAATTTGTGCTCCTGTTAATTTCGCGATAATCTCGGAAGGATAGGCTCTGCTATTCATCTGAGATTCACCATAAAATGAAGAGGAGGAGGAAGTGCTTTGATTCAACTTGACTGAAATTCCTTTATGATCATGTTTCGCTTTTGCTTTTAACATGTAATCTGAACCGTTGCTCACATGCTGCAGGCTGAAGTTTTGTTCACGTGCGTTCATCAAACAAAATACATCAAAAGTTTCTTGGAACTTGAGAGGGGGCACAAGCCAAAATTTACAAAGCATTAAAGAACTAAGGGTAATATAGAGTTTCTGAATGTAATGGGGAGGAAAGTGTGTATCCAGATAGGAAAATAATTACTTTTATGCCTACTTCATAGAATCAGTTAATTTTTATATTTTCATAGATAAGTATTATTGATTATGTTTATGTTCCTGACAAAGTACTCCATTGTAAGTGGACCTATATCTTATAAAGAACAAGGGGTAATCATAGAATTAAGAATCAACCGAAACGACGAACTTAAAAAAGTTCATTACTCAAACTTAGGGGTCTGTCTGCGCATGTGACCGAAAAAAAATTTGGATTCTTGAAATTCTGGCTTGGGATTCTTAAAAATCATCAAAAAGTAGAATAGGAATACCTCAAAGACCTATACATCTAAATCTCTGTCTCCATCAAAGACCTGAGCTAAAAATCAAAGTTTTAGTACTGAGATAGCCCTATCCCTTTCCAGGATTTAAGATAAAAGTTCTAGAACTCAAAATATCATGTGATCGTCATTTCTGAAAATTGTTGATTCCTTTTTAAAATTCAGAATAGACCTTTCGTTATCACTCGAATATTGCAATTCATATTACAGAAGAAATTTTCGGCGATACTATTTAATGTCTAATAACATTATGAGACGAGGAAATAGTTTTAAGGAGTCTACAACTTCTCTAGAGAGTATATGAATGCTGGAAGATGAAATTCAGCATCCTAAGAAACATGACACTTATGAACTGAGTAATCAAAAAAAATTCCAGGAAGGCGCTTGTTTGAGGATCAGAGGATATGTCAGGGAAAGGAAAAAAAGTCGCATTAGACAAAATAGGATATATCTGTGAAATAGGAATGAAAACTACTTAGGGAAGGATAGAGTGTACAAGAATGCTATGAAGATGTAAGAATAATTCACCAGTTTTCATGCTCTTAAAAACTCCTGGTTTTCATTAATACAAACAGAGCTAATACTTTTCAATGGAGCATTTTATCTTCATTAGGTATTAGGCAAATTCGAATTTTGGTCCACAGATAACTCGACGAGTAAGTAAGTTTAGAGGGAGAAAAGAACTTGAAAAAACATAAAAGCGAGGGTTAAATGGAATAAAAATTACACATGAGTTAATTGCAGGTGTCGATAATTACTGAAAAATTATATCAATGAGACATCGCATTATCCATATTAGCAGGACCCTAGGAAAGTACCCATATTGCCCATGGATAACGCGCCACTGATAATTATACATTAATTTTTAACAGTTCTGTGTATCAAACAACATGAAAAGAATTCATTTATTTTGCTGATTCATTAAAGAGTAAAATTGAAGTGGGTAACTTTTTTATTTAACTGATTACTCACCTATTTTGCTCAATTTCAATAAGAATTATATACATCACATTTTGAGTCAAATTCAAAGGAAGAGCTCCGAGATACGGACTCTTTCCCCTTCCCTTATTCATTTCTTTCTATATCCACCACAGTGTACTAGATCATAGTTAATGTTAAATCAGATTTTTTAAAATATAAAGTAGGAAACAAAAGAAAAAAATTCTGCGACCAATTTTATATACCACATCATTAGAGTAATTTCTCCAAGATGACCAAATAATACTCTAACATCTTTTCTTGTCTTTATTTCATATCTAATGGGGTTATTAAAGGTGATCTCATTGCCGGCATCACATAAAACGTTTAAGTTCTGTCTGATGCGTAGAACTTCGAACTTCAAAGCAGTTTCACTTATTTTTATCTCTTCTATTCAGAAAACGTAGACTGTGATGGAAAATTATCAACACGTCCGCTAAGGCCGCCAAAGCCTTTTGGCTCCAAATTATATCTCTATTGAAATACAGGCTCCAACATTCATTATTCATTATGTGAATGAGAGCACGGCTTAAGTGATAAAGGTGCAGGGTTAGTATTATGAAAAGATTAAATTGTTTGTAGAGTAATAAGATCACTTTTTCTAAGTGGCTTACCACGAAGTAGCAGAGGCCGATGAGTCCTAAACACTGACTGTCTGGAGCCCGTGGCGTCGGGACGTGACCACCGAGAGAGAATTGCACGTGATCAGTTATTTAAATTTCCAGAATCACTTCAAACGCAACCGTGTTTTCATAATGTTTTCGCACTTTAAAAGTTCTGAGATATCAGCCACATGTTAAGCTCGTGTTCCGGGATGCATATTCTATTACGTAATTGGAATAATTTGTAGAACTGAATTGAATATGCCATTAAAGTGTAGTAAAATACCGCTCAATATATAAGATCGGAAAATTATCTGACTTTAACTTGTTTGAATTTGCCAGCTTACATAAAATAAAAAATATACTTTATTATTAAATCTAACGAAATAAAAGAAACGACCAGAAAAGATTATTAAATGCGATCAACTAATGAAATCATTAATAAATGAAGGTAAATACGTAAATAAACGAAATAGTGTTTGAATTTAGTGTTCTGGACTTATTTTAAAGGCGTATACTTTCCGTCGACGGACCAAATATATTTCTGAATTACCAATGAAATTTACACCTTTTTTACTCATCCTTAGTAATTGACTCATCAGTTTTTGAATTGTATTCTTACATTTTCATTGTAAAAATGAATTATTTTTTATCTATTTAGAATAGTTGCTGCTTTTAGTTACTTACCCTATTTTCTCTTGGATTAGGTTCCAGTTTTGGATGGTAGTGATGAATATGATAGTGATGGTGGCGTTGTGTACTATTGTTGGAATTATTATGGGGATTATGAGGATTATGGGGATTATGGGGATTATATTTAAGATTAAGTAAGTGGTGTTCGAAGTTGCGATCATGGTCTTCATATTCCGTTTGGTTTACCTCTTCCGTGAAGTTATCGTGATAGTAATGATGGTAATGGTGATGGTGTTGATGGTGATGCCTTTCCTCATTTTCTAAATGTTCTATCTGGCTGCGTAATTGATTTAATACTTCCCACACATCAGTTAAATTTTCTTTCACAAACTGCAGTTCTTGTTCTAGTATGTGATTCTTTTTATTTCCCCCACCTGCAAAGCAAATAACAATAATAATCTGTATTTTATTATTTATATATATACATCATTCGCTTTAATGTTATCTTAGTAAGGTCTAAAGTTTTAAAGAGATTAAAAGTATAAACACGTGAATGGCCAGAAACTGTGGACACAGGTTATCTAGAAAAAGATAATAAAAGGCGAAAACACAATTCCACAACAAGAGTTTATTACCTCGTATGTACATTTCACTGAAGAAGCTAACATTGTCAGCGAAATGTACATTCGAGATATAACTCTTGTTGTGGAATTGTGTTTTCGCCTTTTATTTTCTTTTTCTAGAGATTAACAGTATATTAAAAAGTATAAAACAAATTAACAGTTTCTGCGTTAAAAATAAAAGAAATTATCTAGTAGTAAAAATTAAGTAGTTAGTATAATACACTTTTAAAAACGATCGGACTTTTCAAAGTAGACGGCAAAATTAAAAAGTGTTGGGCACACCACGTCTTTACTGGTTCACGGAAACATGCTGACACTTCCAAATTCATAAATACCAAGAACAACGCATTCTGATAAGTACAGCTCTCCTGGCAACTCCACATCCATAGTCAATTACCAGATGGTCCCATCTATACAATAGTCTTTACAAACTGTTTGTAAGCTTCCATGTTTCTGAGCTTCAAAGGGTCAGTATCGGTCAAAACGACGAGTAGTTTTCTATGTAGTGTTGAGCAGAAGAACAATAATGATATGGAGCTTCTTTTTAATGAAACGTATAAAATAGCGGCACCAATACATTCTTGCACTTTTAAGTTGAACTTTTTTCAAAATACAGAGTCGAATTCATGCCGCAGCTCTTCTTAGGACTACTTTAGACTGGAATGTAAATCCAGCGACAATGTCTCGAGACTCTATGGATCATCGCGCGTCCAAAACTCAGTTGACTGCTTTAGCAAGGCTAGTTCTTACAACGTCTCATGGGTAGAGAGATTGCTTTATGTAGATCGCAGCGCGCGATATTCTAGTGAAACAAAATTTAGTATATTTTGATTATGAGATGTTGCGCATTCTAAGTTCTTCAATTCAAGCGCGATACAAAAGTCAATATACAGAAGACTCGCAAGTTTCTGGAAATTTTCTAGCGATTGTAGACATAATCGCTTAACGTGATCAGAGATAAAAGTTGTCCTATTGTATCCGAAGATCTTTATCGAGTAATTTTCGTGATCTGCGGCTTTGATCCAGGTACATTTTTAATGGTCGATTTGGATATGTTTAAACGATTAATCGATGCCTCCAACATAAAGACTAGGAATGAAAATATCTCTCTCGAATTCGTGTCTTTAGCTGTTGCCATCTTGCTAGTGGCAAAGGAGATAGTCTTTATTTTCACACCATCCAAAAAGAATCTACAAACCAAACGAGCAGCAGACTAGTGTAATAGAATCCGAAGTCGGCACACTGCGGTTTTTTTGGCAAAATAGTTTACGTGTTATGTGTATAAGAGCTAAAAATTGTACTGATGCAATTAACTGCTATTCATTTTATTGTTCAGCACACCTCCAAATTTCTAAGCTAAGATTTTAATATGTTGCCAAACAGGATGTTTGCTTATGTTTACAATCTTTCTACCATAACAAAATGTTTCTTCAAATGATTTTAAATATATGAAACGAAAATTAATTATAAAAATCTAACATAATAATAATAATAATAATAATAATAATAATAATAATAATAATCAATCAATCAATCAATTTATTCAGTCAGTATGTTCTTGATGCATTGCTCAACAGGCATAAGCCCAAACGAGCAATGATTATAGGTAAAAAAAGTAAACAAAAACAATAATACAATTGAACGATTAATTCCTATTAACAATTGAGTTGATAATAAAATTCTTAAAATATTTAAAATTACAATCGCCGAGATCGATGTCGTAAAAATAATTATTAAAAAATGATTGGGCTCTGTTAAAAAATGCGCCTCTGAGATAATCAGTGGTAAGTCGATGTATTAAAAATGTTTTTTTTATTCTTATAGGTCGAGGTGGAACAAAGAAATTAAGTTGTGATACAAAATTATGACAGTTAAAACCATTATCATCTATTTTATACATTGCAATCATATCTTGTATTAACAGTTCTTGGTAGACCAATTTTTATCCCCATATTTTCCTTAATAATAATAATAATAACAATAATAATAATAATAATAATAATAATAATAATAATAATAATAATAACCCTCGTGTGGTCCTACGTCCACGTCGTGCGAGGGGGGCAACATCTTAGAGGGATGGCCCTGGTTAACAGGTCTGATTTACTCTACCCTTAGATTAATCTTGAGGGTCCAGATGACCCAGTAGGGCTGATGAGCTGATTACATCAACCAAGGGCCTGCTGATGATGGAGATGGCTAACAGGACCACCCATTTATTGGTGATCAATATGATTAGTGCTAGTGCAGTATCTGATACCGGCTCGGACGTCACCCGGGTTACCAAGGTCCGCGCTCGTGGGTTAGGCAGAGGCTCACGTTCGAAAAATATGCCACAATCTCCCAGGGCCACTGGTGGAGAAAGCAGCACCAACCCCTGTTCGGCTACTGCAATGCCACAACCTGTCCCTAGTGTTTCAAGAGCTTCTTTGCCCTCGACCACTAAGGCAGGCAAGCCACGCCAACGCATGAAATGGACCAATGACATAAACTGTTTTATCATGCGAGCCTACTACGCAGTCACTAAATTGGAAACTGACACTACAGCTTACAGACAACGCTTATATAACATTTTCAAAGAGACATAGCCTCACATCACAGTCACTGAACAACGCATTGCAGATCAGCGTCGCACAATTGTTATGAAAAATTTAATACCCTTACCCACGCTACAGAAAATAAAGCAAGAAGTTGCACAACAGCTACAAGAACACAAGCCATCTACACAAACTGACACTCAACACACAGAATCAAACACTAACATTGACATCACTAATGAACTTGTAGAACACACACTCAACAATGAACTTCACCATGATATTCACCCACAACACAACATGAATACCAAACTTATTGAAACATTAAATGACACCCTACAAAGATACCTTACAGTTTACACGGGAACAGATCCCACACAAAGACCAGGTATACCTAAAATAAACATAAACAGCAAAACGGGAAATTTTATCTTACATGAACACACATATCTTACCACAGTACATTGAAGAAAATCTGTCTTTAGAATACATACACTTACTTATTTACACTGGGGCTCTTACAGTTATATCCACACTGGGTAGGAAACCAATCCATAAAAACACACAAAATTCATATACCCAACAGAATCCTAAATGGCAAAAGCGGATTGAGTCTGAGATTGACGAAATCCGCAAGCAGTTAGGTAGACTTACGCAGTACACTAAAAACAACACTTCATCAAAGCAGAACAAACGCCTCAGACAATTATTTAAGAAGATTAAAACACACACCAGACATGAGCAGCACAATCAACACATTACAGAATATATGGACACATTAAAACAAAAGTTAGCTGCAAAAACACAACGCCTGAAGAGATACAAAACATGCACTCAGCGCAAACAGCAGAATAAGTTATTCGCAAACAATGAGAAGACATTCTATAAGCAGTTAAAGATTATACACAGACAAAAAACACTGGTCTGCCAACACAAACAGCCCTCCAACATTATTGGTCGTCTCTTTGGTCTGTCTCAGTTGAACATAATAGGGAAGCTAGCTGGATCAGGGAAGAGGAGCAATTAGCATCCACACTATCAAACATGCCTTATACTGACATAACAGCAGATGAACTCTCACAAGTCATTAAACGTACTCACAATTGGAAGGCTCCAGGTGTAGATAGGATTCAGAACTTTTGGTATAAGCGCTTCACCTGTTTGCATCTGGCCCTTGCAAAACAGATTTCCAACACTTTGCAAACACCACAGACATTGCCACATTTCCTCACACAAGGAATTACATACATGGTACCAAAGTCACATAACACTACAGATCCCACACAATATAGACCTATCACATGCTTGCCTACACTTTACAAAATAATAACTGCCTGTATCGCAAACAAAATTTATACACACATAGACACAAACAACATTCTCACTGAGCAACAAAAGGGATGCCGTAGAAACCACATGGGTTGTAAGAAGCAACTCCTGATAGACAGTGTGGTCCTACGGCAAACTCACAATAAACATCGACACCTCCATGCAGCCTACATTGATTACAAAAAGGCCTTTGATAGTGTTCCATACTCATGGCTTTTATATACACTACGATTATATAAAATAAACCCTACACTTATCACTTTTTTAGAAAGTACAATGCTGCATTGGAGAACTACACTACACCTCACACTCAACAGTGAAACCATCACGACTGACAAAATACAGATAAACCGGGGCATCTTCCAGGGTGACTCACTGAGCCCACTCTGGTTTTGTCTTGCACTAAATGCACTTTCCAACAGACTGAATAGCACAACTTATGGCTACACAATTAAACATAATAAAAGCTGCCACTACACGCTCTCACACTTACTCTACATGGACGACATGAAAATCTACGCCTCCACACAAACACAATTGCACCAATTACTTGACATTACACAAACCTTTTCAAAAGACATACACATGCAGTTTGGGTTGGAAATGCAAAACCATTCACATTGAAAATGGAGTACTCAGGGAAGGGGGCTTCACATTAGATGAACCAGGTCACATTGCTGCTATGGAAAATGACGAATTTTACAAATATCTAGGATTTAAGCAAGCCAAGCTTCTGGAGCACAAACACATAAAGAATACACTCACTAAACAATATCTTCATAGGCTAGAGACAATACTTAAAACGCACTTAAATTCCAGAAATTTAATCAAGGCCATCAATGCTTATGCCACGCCAATACTCTCCTACTCCTTTGGAGTCATACAGTGGACACACACAGATCTTGAGGGACTTGAAAGGAAACAACGTAAACTGCTTACAAAGCACAGAAAGCACCATCCACACGCAGCTATTGAAAGACTCACCCTGCCTCGTTCAGAGGGAGGCAGAGGTCTTATTGACATAACAGATCTACACCAGAAACAGACTCAGTCACTCAGAGAATTCTTTCACTCTAAACAACACACATCACCATTACACAAAGCAGTCTGCATGGCTGATACAAAATACACACCTCTGAATCTGAACAGCATGCAGAACACCCATAACATTCCTACAACATGCACTAAACTTCAATCATGGCTCGGAAAGCAACTCCACGGTAGACATCCTTCTGACCTCAACCAGCCACACGTCGACAAAAAAGCGTCGAACTTTTGGTTGAGTGAAGGGAGTCTCTTTGGGGAAACTGAAGGAACCACGATTGCCATACAAGACCAGATTATTAACACTAAAAGCTACAGAAAACATACTATCAAAGAATCGACTGACGGCTCTTGCAGGAAATGCCATATCGCAGAGGAAACCATCCAACACGTCATATCGAGTTGCAAAATACTCACGCAGACAGATTATTTGCACAGACATAACCAGGTAGCCAACATCATACATCAACATCTAGCTAAGATACACAAGCTAAGGGACATTCACACTCCTTACTATAAATATATCCCCGACACTGTCTTAGAGAACACCACACATAAACTATATTTTGACAGAGCTATAATCACTGACAAAACTATCCCTCATAACAGACCAGACATTACACTAGTAGATAAGCAAAACAAAGTGACTTACATAATTGATATTTCCATCCCCAATACACACAATTTACAAAAGACATACACTGACAAAATCACTAAATATACGGATCTTGCACACGAAATAAAACGCCTTTGGGGAGTTAACAGAGTACACATTGTTCCTATCATTCTTTCCGCCACTGGGATTATTCCACACTCGCTACACAAAAGCCTATCAACACTAAATTTAAACCCACACTTATACAAAACCTTACAGAAAGCCACAATTCTAAACACATGTCACATAGTAAGGAAATTCCTACACTCAAACATCAA
Organism: Rhysida immarginata; assembly: GCA_023313115.1. Lineage (NCBI taxonomy): Eukaryota > Metazoa > Arthropoda > Chilopoda > Scolopendromorpha > Scolopendridae > Rhysida > Rhysida immarginata. The sequence goes on along the minus strand of JAHWFO010042181.1, from coordinate 1,102,857 downwards.
TACTCCCACGAGTGGATAACTTTCCCTCCCTCGCATTTGAGTCCCTTGGGCTTTGGCCCTCTTTTGGGTCCGCCTCTGGGATTGGCTTCCGGACTTGATCAGAGTTTGGTTTCTCCAAACAATGACAATAATAATAATGATCTGGATATATCCTGGCGAAAAAAAGGTGTGAGAATTTCATATTTGCTCTATATGGATGACCTGAAATTATTTGGAAAAACGAAAGCTGAACTAAACTCTTTGCTAGAAAGTATAAGAGAATTTAGCAGGGATATTAGAATGCAATTTGGTATTGACAAATGTGCACTATTGCCGTTAAGGCAGGTAAAATTGTTGAAAACAAAGAAATAGAATTGGATAATGAAAAATTCATATAAGCAGTGGCATCTAAAGAAGGATATAAATATTTAAGAATTTTGAAAGCTTCTGATTTATTGCACAACCAAGTCAAAGAGGCTACTTCGGAGAATCCTGAAGTCAAAGTTAAGTGATGGAATCGTCATAAAGGAAGTAAACACCTGAATATTACCTGTTATAACGTACATGTATTCTGATGACATAATCGACTGGACTCAGTTGGAACTTGACAACCTCAACCGAAAACTAGAAAACTAATGACAATGTATCGATGCATCGGGCTTTATACCCAAAAAATGATGCATCGTTCTTATGGTATTTACCAAGAAGTGATGGTGGCAAAGGTCTCCTGCAAACGAACAGACTGTGCAGGAAGAAAAGCATTGCTTGAATGATTAGATCGGGAAAAGTGAAGAGCCGTTGATATAAGAAGTTAATCAGGGGGAACTCTTGAAGACTAGAAAGTCGAAAGCTGAATACAGAAAAGAAACTATCGAAAATCGAGCGGAAAACTGGAAAAACAAACCAATATATGGTAAATTCTTGAAGAGTATAGAGGGAAATGCTGATCAAAAACTTACGTGGAGGTGGTTAAGAGCAGGGGTGTTGAAGAAAGAAACTGAGGGATTCATTTTAGCAGCTCAAGAACAATCTCTTTCAACAAATTGCATGAAAGCAATAAAATCTTGTAAACATTCCAAGGAGAAGCTTTAGCAGTGAAGGAGAAATACATATATACATTCATTAAAAAAATTAATCCCCCCCTCCCCCTCCCTCAGAGTAGGTAAGGCAAGTAGCAGATCCTGAAGTCATCTATTTTTACCCCTTTATCTACACTTTTTACCGCTCCCCAAGTTTTTTAATCAAAAATTAATTTTCTCGAACGTAATATGTAAAAAATGTAAAAAAAGCTCGTATTTCCTCTCCTTTCTCATCATTTCCGAACTTATGATATATATTACAAGCCATATGTTGGCATTGTTCTAAAGACCGCGTGACTACCACCACCGCAAACCCGATCCCAATGGAACACCTGGGCCTAAACTTCATAGTAATGTAGATCTTGCCTAGAGGAATCTCTATACTGAATTTCACGCCTTTACGTACCTAAATAGCACATAAGATATGTTGTCCTCTCTGAATCCCACCCTCTTAATTCCGACCCCAGTGTACCAATCAAAACCAAACTAAATAGTGCTCCATTCTTTCGCTACTTAATAATATAGATTATGAGCACTTGAGCAATCGTGCGTCGACAAAGCGATTTCACGTACGCGCGCCGATGTCAGTAATGCTTAAAAGATGAACAGAAAGTAACAATGTATTCCTTCTTGGCAAATCGATTGTTATATGGTATGCCATTATCTTTGTATTCTTTACACTCACTGTTTTAGCACGTGAATTCGACTTGAAGGAGTCCACGAAAAATTCTGAAAAGTTGATACGGCCGAGCTAAGACTTTGATGGTCATATTTCTGAAAACAGAATTTGAAAAGGTTAATTCGTTTTCAAATTATCGTGCAAACGGCGGACGGCCGGACGGACGGCCGGATAAACGTACAGACCAAGGGCGCATTAGTATAAGTAGCTTTTATGCTAAAGCTCCTAATAATTCAGCATATAACCAAGAACAGTAAATGCCGACTTCCAAAGAAAAGGATGAAACGGTAGATCATTTAATCAGCGGATGCAAGCAAAATATCAAAGACTGACTATTTGCAACGCCATGACAGAGTTGCAAAAATTATCCATTGGAAGCTCTGACAGAAAGGAGGTTAAGAGTTTGTGTACTTCAGAATCCAAGCAGACAGAAATCTGACCCACAACGCACCTGACATGACTGTTTTTGAGAAAAAGAAAGTCTGGCTCACTGATTTCGCCATACCAGGTGATGCACGGATTGAAGACAGCATTGAGAGAAGATCACAAACTCTCGTGAAGTACGCGTTCTTGTAGAAAAAGACTCCAGTAGTCATTCCAATTGTTGTAGAAGCTCTTGGGGCAATACCGAAGGGCCTACCTAGATACCTAGAAATTTTGAACTTCCTGATTTAAGAACTCTCACTTTGAAAAAAAAACATCCTTTTAGGAAGTGCTTATATCCGAGTGCTACCTTAATAGTTCTTAGGTTAGGAGTTGAACTTAAGGGTTTTACCTGTTTTATAACTGACTCTAATATGAGATTTTCCACAATAATAAATACGCATATACTTGGTGATTTTACGCCGAAATGGTAATTTTTTTTTGTTTCATTAATATTTTTTGTGGGAAATCAGTATTTTTTTCCTGCGGACCGTTATTGTCCGGCGGACCACAGTTTGGGAAACCATTCCTCATATAGAAGCTATTCAAGTTGCTACAGAGATGCAAGAAGGAATTATCTGCTCCCAATTCTGTTTTCCAAAACAATCCAGAATGGCTCGATAATATTAGGTCTTTGAACTGCGTTGGCCAGATAAGATATTTGAACTCCTTCACGTCAGTCCAATCCAGACTGGATATTTCCCACGGCAAGGATGGTGGCATTGTCATCTTGGAAAATGCCACATCCTACGAGAAACAATATATGCAATATGAAGTGGAACTGATTACTCAAAATTTTTTCATAATCCTTGTGAGCCATTCTGCTTTTCAAGGTGATGACTGGGGCTCTCAGATCATCACAGAACTTTCACTGTTTGTAAGCCACATAAGGAAATAGCTTAGACCAAAATACATAATGAAGACATTAAGTATATCGACTTTATATCCTGAAAATCCAGCTATCTAATATTAGATAGCTGCAAGTTCTTCAATAGGAGACTGAAGAAAGCCAGAACTAGATTTATCTCCGAATTCAGCCCATTTGCTTTCCAGAAATTATCCAGCTAATTATCCAGACTGAAGAATAAGCCAGAACTGGATTTATCTCCGAATTCAGCCCGTTAGCTATTCCATTTAAGTTCTTTAGACGAGGTGTCAATTAAATAAAGATTCAGAAAATAGACCATAATATTACAATTTGTTAATCAGTTGCTATATCTTATGTAGAGGAAGAATCCTGCTCAAAAAAATTGTGTAGGTATATTTAGTGCAGAATGAAAAAAAGAAATGAAACCAATTAAAAAGTCTCTCTACGCAAATAGAACGATAATACTTAGATACATTGTATTATTGTAGAAGTGTAAATATATTGATTCGAAAAGATCAAAAAGATATAGGTCAAAAAAATTCTAAAAAGTAAAAAAATCCAAAACAGTCTTACGTCGAGGTTCAGTACTAAAGTCCAAAAAATGTTCCCCCGAGTTTCCACAACACTCAAACACCTTTATCATCGCTGATTGTGACACTATATGACCTTTTAAAATTTTCCATTTTTTTTAGTTTCGGAAAATATAGAAAGAAAACTATTATTCATTTAAAAAAAATTTCACACGTTCTTCCTTGACAATACCAACAAGTAATAGTTAGGAGTACCATTTCCGAATCTTGAAACCAATCTATTTTCGAAATATTAAGGTGTTCCTATTGCTGATGCCAAGGGTACAAAATTGTCGAGAGAAGTACTTAATATAAAAAACTTCTCTGAAATATTTAAATATTGTAACAAACAGAGTAATGTTCTTCATAAGGACGCCTGACTACGGATAACGTTAACAACTAATGAAACTATAAAAAGTGTTTTTCTCATCTCCTCATTACTCGAATCTGAATCCAGTACATCATGATGAATTCTACAAATGTGGAATATACTTGCTGAACTATATCTGCATCCGAGCTGATATTACTATAATAATACATATTTTCTTTTAGCATGTCTGAAGTTTCCAAATATTCACCACATAGTTCCGACTATTATTTCTCCTTCTTTCTTATTTTGCCGCAAAACAAAATTCCGTTTCCGATGTGAGTCAAAACGTTAGCGGTAGAATCATTTGACGAAGGAACAAACATTTTTTCCCCAATGCACTAAATTCCTCAAGGCGGAGATTATTTGTAAACTTATGATATTAAAAAAATCGAAATGCTTTCTGGACACGTTAAAAAGTAAACACGTTCAATGAAATTGGAAAGGTCAATTGGACATGCCCAGGTTTGGTGTCGTTGTACTAAGTATACATAGTTAAAACACGAAAATATACTACAGTAGTTTACTGATATTTTGATTAAAATACTGTAATTAGAATATCGTTGGCTATATATTTAAAATAAATGAACAAGTAAAACGTAGAATAATCTTTTTGCTATTAAACGTGTTTATTAATTAAAGCTATTATCGAATGATAAGCAAAGTTAAGAATCATGTTTTTTAAAGTGTTTCGTTAAAATAATAAATCAAAATAATTTGGTTGTTTGTCTTTAATGAAAATTAAAAAAAATGTTTGGATTAACAACAAGAGTCACTTCAAACAGGAAGGGAAAAAACGAATTCGAGAAGAGCTTCTTCTAAATTTAGATTGTCTTTTAAACCAAATTGCGCTGCACCAGAGGTGTCAAATAAAACCTCGCCAGAAAAGCTGCGCAAGAAATTACGTCTTCTTTAGTTATAAAGGAGACAAAATATATGAGAATATCGGTCGGCCTGTCGACCCATTTGATAAAAGAAAAAAAAAACGAGGAAAACACCGTGCGTGTGTCTCTTTCACTTTACTCTTCAATGACATTACAGGAGACAACTTTCAGTGTTGTGAGAACAAGAAAACCGTAGAGGCTGTGAGCCAATTACAATTACACATATAATTATTAGATGAATGAAATGGAAAAAAAAATCAAAGATTTAAAAAAATAGACGTGCTTTTAATTAAATCTGGACTTTTGAAGTACTTATTTGTATTTTTGAAAGCTATTATTTACTACATCTTTCCCCTTCCTACAATAAGCTTACATTTTCGAAGTTAACTTATTTTAACTCTAGAATATAAGGTATGGAAAAATATTAACATTTCAAATTTCCTTACGAATAAAATTCAGTGGGATTCACAGAATGAAAAAAAAATATATTCATTAGGAAATGACATTCTTGTGCGCTTTTTAAAAAATACTTCAACGAAATAAAATATTTAGTTATAATCTGTTTTTTAAATAAACTCTATTAAAATAAAACAATAAACTTATGAATAACCATATAATATACAGAGTCGAGTCACATCATTATGATCACCAGCTAATATCCCGAATAACCGCAATTAGCGGCACGGGCAGCAGCTAGACGGCACGGGAGAGAGTCAATAAGATTCTGCTAGGTTTCTACTGGTAGCTGTTGCAATGCAGACTGTAAAGCATCCAATAGCTGCTGAAGGGTACGCGGTGGTTGTTCCATAGCACGAGCTGATCCCCAAGGTTCTCGATTGGGTTAAGGTCTGGGGAATTAGGGGGCCAGGGTAGTACTTGAAACTCTTGGTCGTGTTCCTCAAACCAACCCCGAACAATTGCAGCCGTATGACACGTCGCATTGTCTTCTGGATCGTGCCATCCCCTATGGGAAGACAGTCGCGATTTATGGGTGTACCTGATCTGCAATTACGGATAAATAACCGAATCAGTTGAGACTGCCTTACACAGGTATCAGTGAGCCCAGTCAATGCCATGAGAACACTCCCCACACCATGACGCTGCCACCACCAGCCTGGATTCGTCCAGCAAGGGTTGCAGGATGCTTGTTCTTGGAGGTTTCTCGCCTCACCCGCCAACGGCCATCACTTCTGTGGAGCAGTAATCGTGACTCATCGGAGAAGGAAATTGAAGCCGTTTTTGGCGATGAACCTTCGTCAGCATAGGTGCGGTGACCATCTGTCTGCTGCGGAGGCCCAGACGTAGCAGGGTCCTCTGTACTGTGGTTTTAGAGACATGTCTGGTAGCACCCTCGTTAGTTTGAGCGGTAAGTTGGTCCACTGTAGCTCTTCGGTTGGCCTTCACACACCTTCGCAGCCAATGCTCACCTCTGTCAACAATGGCACGTGGTGCTCCACAGCTCCCACGCTATTTATTCTGAACGGCCCCATTTTCCCAGTCATGGTACACTTTAACTACAGCAGCACGAGAACAGTTCACAAACTGCGCGGTTTCCGAAATACTGCCACACTTGGCCCGAAAGCCGATTATCATCCCCTTTTCCAGATTTGATAAATCACGTTTCTTACCCATTGCAGCAATGAGTGATATGTTTTTAACATAGTGGAACCTACCTTATATAGCCACCTAACCAATTCCCAACACGTGACATAGTTCCTCGGCTGGGCAACCCCGAAGACAAACGTAGGGAGTGTTCATAATAACGTGACTCGACCCTGTATACGTAGCTGGAAGCTTGCACACAATTTTAATTCTGGTTGGAGCCCTCAGAGATCTAACTTGTCGGTCCATTAGACCATACTGATCTCTATTGGGCTTTGTATGATAAACCTTAACCCCTTTAATAATAAATAAATAAATAAATAAATAAATAAATAAATATAAATAAATAAATATTATCTATTTGATTATTCATTTTTTTTATCATAATGGAGTTTACTAAAAACGATTATAATTAGATACCATTCTCCATCAATTAATAAAAATATTTAGTGTTTCGCTAATGTTTATTTCAAAACCATCCGTTTTCATATACTTTTATAATATCTTCACTCTATAAGCAAACAGGACTTTACAAAATTATTATAAGACTCCAAAAGCAACATTATTATCTTAAAAATTAATTTCAATAAATCTTAAGTTTAGTAGAAGACTTAACGAGGCAGTTTCAAATGGAAGTATTCTATAAGAAAACAAAATAAAATAATAGAGGTTGATAATATTGGGAATCTTACTAAATTGTCCCGTAGTTAAACACATGTGAGTACATAAGTAAGATATTAAAACCGTTGAGAATGCGTGGTACTGCATTGTCAGAATGGTGTTAAAGGAGCAAGCCAGTTATTATTCTTACAAGATTTTTTCCGCGCGCAGTTTGCGCGGTAATTAGTGATTTAAAATTCAATTCATATTATTGCAAAGCTCGCACAACAACAATGGTCAGATGACTTTTCGGTTCCGGGGTATGCTTCAAGCCAGCGCCAACAATGCTTAAACGTGCAACAACAATACAAGACTGTTTCCGTGACGAACTCACATGTTCTCGTTTATTTATAGTTTGATTGATTGATTGATGATTGATTATTAATAATTATTATTGCGCCTGAAGGGGTAATACAGAATATGTCCTACATACAAGATAAATAAAATAAAATTTACAAAATACAAATTATAGATCCCACATAGACCACTGGGTAGCGTTACTAATCACATAACTTCTAATTTCCCGTTTAACATGAGTACACGTGAAATGGCAACGTATATTCTTGCAACACACAGCCTGCTGACTAACACTATAAGGCATATGATTCCAAATTTTCAACACCTTATATGGGAAACATTACGAAGCATATTCGAGATATTAGAAGTTATTTCAAATTTACGATAACGTGTAGCACGTATAGTGGTTTCCATTTTTAGGTGCATTACAATATCATGAAAAAGGTGAGTGTCATTAGGAATGGCTTTAACAAGTTCTAATATACGATAGTAAATAATAAGAGTAACGAAGGAAAAAATCTTTCTCTTTACACAAAAGACAGTAATAGCCGCATTATAGTTAAGGCAAAACAAAACATGAATGCATCCATTATAAGCTACCTGAACCATTCTCAGGTTAAAAACATCGTTATTGTATTTGCGAAGTCGGTCGTTTTTTTGCTAATTTTTTCGATGTTTTTATATTTTGACTTTGGATTCGGATAGAGTATCAAAAAATAAGTAAAAATTATAGGAAGCACACGTGTCCTATTTATTCGGAAACATGACCAAAATGGCAGTCAAAGTTTGGTCAAAAATTTAAATCTGTGATATACATGTTGGTCACTCAAATGGTATTTGACACTAGTCCATCTAATGTCTATTCCAGTCAATGAAATGACATTACCGGACCATCTGACGTGAAATTCAGTAACGACTGACTTCGTAAAATAAAAATCAATAAGGATATGATATCAACATTTAACGGTGCTTGATGTTCCTTTTGCGTATAATAATTTAACGTGTTCTTAATGAATTAGTTTAAAGTTCGACAATTCGCTCTCAAGTTCATTAACACAAAAACCTTGCACGCGAATGTTCATGATAATAATTTTGTCACGTGAATTAAATTTAAAAAGTTAACATGTATATACGACGTAACACTCCTATTCAATCAGGATGCATTTAGCTAGTAACTGCTTCACTTAAAAGTGATGAGCGACGAACTTCCATGTGTTTAAAGGTAGATGATCGACAGAACTTAGCCTGTTATTACTAATAACTTTTTTTTTCATATACCATTTTTTATTTTTAAATTCAGTTTAACATTTATTTTTTAGCTAAGGTATTTAAAATTGACATCTAAAACTTCGATTTGATGAATGAAGAAAAGGGGTTTTGACATTTTGTCTTGCTTAATTTAATCTTTCTTTATATTAAATCTCACATTATTTCCTTAAAATAATTGAAATTTATATTGACCTGAAATATTTCAACAGCATTTGACTGCTGAAGATTAAATATGTAAAGTTTTAAGATTATGAATGTAAATTCGATTACAAAATCAATAGTTATGTAGTAATCTGATTTATTTCCTTTCGTTTTTAACTTTAGTTCGGACCAGTTATAAAGCTCGTCATGATTGCTCCATACATATCTACGCTGTGTTCAGCGAATTTGCCATTACAATCTAGTAATTTTTATCTACATTAAGTACCAATATCGTTAAACTTTTGACCGAAATTAATTTCTTCTCCCCCGCTCCTCCCCTATGGACTACATGTTATCTTTCCGTAAATAAGAATTTTCATATTTAACTGGAAATTATAGTACTTAGAACTACTTCGAAGAAAGTGATTCACATATATTATATACTTTGCTTCCTTAATAATAAAAATTTGTCAAAAACCGTCTTTAGAGTCTTTTCACTTTAAGTTTAGCAGTAATGAATGCAACTTTTTCTCATACGGACTTTTATTCATATTGTTTAGCAAAACGGCTGTCAATGTGCGAATGGTTAGTCATGTGAAATGATAAGTCATGCGAGGATCACCTTCACTTACCTGGTGCTGAATGAGCGACGGTGGCGAGAACGCCGAGGACGATGAGCATCGTCGTCGTAGGAGTGTGCATTTCGTCAGAGGATGAAGGACGTTGATGCGTTTTTCCAAGCAAACCCGTGCGAATTGTTCTTTTTCTCTCTTGCCTTAGCAGGATCAAGGCCTCGCTTTCGGATCAGAGGTCATCTTTGCTGATACTCTCGAAAATCATTGGAACGCTATCGTTTGGAACAACGTCCAAAACCACTGCGTAATCCACTTTTGCCCACTTTTGATATGCTTAACAGCGGGGGAGCGTTTACTCAACTGACGACGCCTTCCATCACCGTAGAGCCTCTCCCGCCAACAGAGAAACGTTTGTGTTACAATCGGTTCTCTATTTTAGTTTGTTTAGTCGCTCGAGCGGCTCCAGATCATTAATTGCAAAGCAAAGGAGAGAAAAAAAGGGTGTTCATTAAAAAAAAAAAAAGTTGAGGAAACGAGGGAGGGTGAGGATTTTCCGAGCACGCCGATTGGAGAACGTAGTTTTGGCTCATCAGAGATCCGCAGTGAGGCCAGATACCGGAGAAGCAAAACGAGAAAGAAATGTTTTTCACTTAACGTAGTTCCAATTGATGTGTAAACACGTTTCTGTCGTTATCGAAATGCTACTTAAAGATATTTTTTTTTTCAATTTTCATAGAACTGTATTTTTATTACCTTACTACTGACTTGCCTCTTAAAGTGGGCAAATTTACAATGGAAAAAGTATAACCTTTAAGAAGAAAATAAATTAATTAATCTTTATTAATTTAGTGGCTTCCACATTTCTATTTCTGAAACAAGAGAGTTGTTTATATTTTTTTAAATATTGCAAAGAAGTTGTCCTAGTTTTCGCTCTTAGGACCAAGTGAGCGCACACGATAAACGCGTGAAAATTAATGAATGACGCACTGAGTTCGTCAAATAAAGGGCGAAGGCCTTATCTATTTCCACTCGTTACTTTTTTAATATTTTTTTATTTCTCCCTTTTCGAATGCGAGTCTGATTTCTGGAAAAAATGACTCTCCCCTCTAGTGCCTCGCAATTCTGGCCAGACAGCCTGACGACGTCCTATAATGTGACATACAAATTAGCGCGACGTCAGCATCTAACAGGAAAAAAAAAAGAAAACATCACCAAATGAAGGACATCGTAAATTAATGCAGATATTATAAACGTATTCGAGGAAATAATAATTAAAAACGTTGCTTTCTCTAGAAATTTTGATTCCTTTAGTTAAAAGAAAGTTAACATTCTATGTGGGAGCGAGATGCCTTATTGCATAGGAAACTAGCGATGAAGATCGTTAAAGTGTTGCAAAATGTGCAGAAATGACATTTGCCATTTAAAAAGGCGAGTGTCTATAAACGTTTGTCAATGAGGCCGCGAAATAAATCGGATTGAGTTTCAAATGCACTTCAGTGTAGGAATATTACCGCTAGAATTACATAAAGAGGATGTTCGTGTTTTGGTTATATACTTTATTTTAATTGAATAATAAGTAGTAAAATGAAAATTCTTTAATGCTATTAAATCATAGGTAACATCTATCCTCTCTTTTTTATAAGCTAGAAAAAAAAAGAAAGAAAATATATACAGTATGTTTAATTCTAAAATTTCGTCTTTACATTTCTATGAAACTAGTGTTTCTCGCTTTTAGAGGAGAACCAAACAACGTTAGCAGATGCATGAAATGAAAGAAATGTGTGTGTGTTTGATTATCATGTGGGAATAATAGTAAATTTATTTCATATTCCTAAAAGAAGATTACATATTACGCTAAACATTGTTTGGTCTTCCTCTAGAAGCAAAAACCACTTTGCTTCCATTGTAAAAAAAGACGTTTTAGAATGCGATATCAGATTTTTTTTTAAAAAAAACGATTAATTTAAATGTTTAATTTCTATTTCAAATAGTTTTTGTATTATTAATCAGAATACAGAAATTAGGTTTATTAATAATACAATTTCATAAAGGAATAATAAATAACCAGACGAACGTTTCGGCTTTACGCCAGTAGCAAATGTCTTGAATATAAATTTTTCAGTCTCTTAAAACTTTTTTTTTTAAATTTCAAAAGGGCCTTTAATTGACTTTATAATAGTAAGCTTTGTAACAAAATACCTAGAATTTCTATCGTTCGGGCTTTTCTTAGAATTGATAATTATTAGAACAGTAGATTTCATTGCTCAGTGAGAGTGTTCGTTATGCCTAGTTTTTCAAAAAAGCTTTTTTTGTATTCTTTTACAAATGTTCGTGTTTCTATCTGTTTAACCGAAAAAATGATTAAAATAGTTTAGACTCTATTAAGAAGGCTGTGTGGATGTTTTGAGGCAGTATAGTGTATAGAGACACTATTCCTGACTTCCCTAATTTGCCGCACATCAGGCTTCACCTTTTAGTTTCAGAAAATAGTCAAAATTACCTAAATCATTCTAAAATTTTCTGAATTATTCCAAAACATACCAAAATTTTAAAACCGTTATAAAGCATGGTATTTTACCTACAGTCTAATTAACCCGGGCAACGCCGGGCGCTGGAAGGTCGAACCCAATATTGTTAAATACGAGGGTCGGAGAATAAGTCATGGCAACTATTTTTTTTTCTCAGAGCTAAGGGGTGGTATCATAAAATGTCATATGTCTCAAGGAAGCTGTGACTGGTAGTATGTTTCCACAATATTAGATGGCTCCGTGAGTTCCTGATGTTGCGCAGAGAGCAATGCTAAATCAGTTCTTAGTCAACCGCCGTGCAAGGTGGATGTAACCCGAGTTGAACAACGCTCGTATATCAAAACAGCCGTTCTCTATTTTGATTTCTGTTACTTATTCTGGAAAATGAAATCTGTAATCATGTTCCAGAATAAATTTTCCAGAAGCATGAAACGTATGAAACATTACAGGCTTCATGATTCCAGAACATGAAACCTGCAATGTTGTCAACTACCTTAATAAACATGAGAAGCAAAGTGTTGGCGTGTTGTTAAATGTCCGTACATTTCGTCCATTCCTTGTCCTTTCATCTGTATATTTCATATTTTCCACCCATGCTTGAATTCTCATAAAAAAAATAGTTGCCATGACTTATGCCCCAACCCTTGTATATAATAACTAGCTGGAGTACCTTAATTTTTTAAGGCTATATTGTTGAGGAATCCATTATTGGAGAGCTATTGAATGAAATGTTTATAATTTATTTAAGAATGCTATCTGATTCTACATATGTCTAATTGAGCATTAAGAATGGATGAATTTTTAATAATTTTTTGGCTTTAAAAATTTCAATGTTCTCTAAAATGTTGAGTTTATTGAGATCTTTTGTATTTATTAAGATTTTCATTGTTTCATCGATGTTACTACATTTATGGCCAGTTTGAATGATGTGGTCTGCAAATTTGGATTTACCATCTGCATATTTGATAGAATTAATATTTTCTTTAAATCTAACTAGATGGAACCCGACAAAATATGACGGCAAACAAGTGTGTGGTTTCATAAACAATCATAAACAATCCTCTCCACAAAGACGTCACAATCAAGAACTTTGCTATAAGTTATCAACACTGTCTTTAAATATACACCGTGGTTATCAATATAATATCTATAGACCGTGGTTATCAGTTATAGCATTGATGATCAAATTAACAACAATTACACACAACAATTAACGACGATAACAATGATCAATGCGCAAGCGCAGAAGTGCCGATTTTGCTCTTAAAAAAGTGCTTTGCGTTTTAATATATAAAATGTTATAGGATATTAAATTTCCTTCCTGTTCTTCCGATGTAAAATTGTTTGCATGAATTCCAATATAGTTTATAAATTCCGCTATTATCATATATGTTAATGGATTTTTTGTGTTTAAAAGTGCTTTAGTTGTAGTATTGGTTTTGAAATTTTTATTTTTAAAACTTAATAATCTATAATTTGTTTGCCAAAGCCAAAAATCACAATAATTCATCCATTCTTAATACTCAATTAGACCTAGAATCAGAATTAGATCTTCTTAAACAAATTAAACATTTTATTCAATAGCTCCCCAACCATACATTCATCAAGAATAAGAATCTATCACACTACTTTATTATTATACATGTATAATTAAACACCCTTTTAAAATTATAAAAAACGTTATAAGAGTCTTTGTAAACTTTCGTCGGGTCATTTAATTATTCCTTTATTAAACTGTTATTAAAAAAACCTGATTTCGGTATTTTATATAAATATTTAATGTTCTTCATAGTTCAAGATTTATTCTACAGAAGCATAACACTAAAAAGTTCAAAAAATTAGCATCAATATTGCCGCTTTAGCTTCTAAAGTCAAATCGTGTTCCCATTACATTAAGATCATATGAACTTTAATACTAGAATTACTTTTTCTTGTCTTTAAACGACTACTGTAGAGTGAATTTCAAAAAAATTTCAACTAATTTAGATCCTCGTGACGATGATTCGAAAATTAATTTGCTTTTATTAATATTTAGTTGGAACGACTCCAGGTTTCCTCCCTACATTAATGACTAATTTACTTGAATTTCTTGGAATATTTAGTGGTTCATTTAGCCTAATAGCAATACTTCAGTTGTTAAAATATTAAATTGAATTTAAATGTTAGGTTTATAATATTTTATTGCGATTGTATAACCTTTACAAAATGCATTCTAAGACATTAAAAAATTTTCATAAATTTTTCATAGCTTGCAAATTTATTTGAATATTATCCAGTAATATCTTTGCAAACTCATATTCAAGTTTTACTATATTCAAGAGACCTTATACAGGGAGTTGTTAAATTTCATGTCAAAAATTATAGGGCTGATGAATATGCGCTTCTAAGCAAAAAAAGGTCATATGAACATGGGTCCGAATTTGAACGATAACTGAGATATGAACAGAAATAAAAATACCGTCACTAAGATCAACAAGTTAATAACTCACTTTCTATAACACATAGGATAATGCAGTTTGAAGAAATAATAGGATACTTAAAAATGTATATACAGTCAAAATTTGAACGAATTCCAACGAGTAGTTTCCGAGTTACGCACACAACATCATAACACGTGTTCACATGTGAGTACTAACCACCACGTGTTACGATGTTGACTACGTAACTCGGAAACTACACGTTAGAATTCGATCAAATTTTAACTGTATGCACAATTTTATGTACCTTATTATTCTTCCAAATTTCATCCTAGATATTGTAGAAAATGAGTTATTAACTTGTTGATCTCAGTGGCGGCATTTTTATTTCTGTTCATATCTCAGTTATCGTTCAAATTCGGACCCATGTTCATATGAATTTTTTTGCTTAGAATCGCATATTCCATCATTTTTGACATGAAATTTAACAACACCCTGTATATAAGTAACGGTTGCCTTTAAGTGAGTGTATGAAAATAATATACGAGTATGTTCTAAAACTTTGGAATATAATTGTTTTTAAAGATTATTTTTTCGATAGCTATCATAATAAGAAAAGAAAATAGCTAAACTGTGAATACAGGCTCCTATACTGATATATGAAAGAAAACCTAGACTGAGAACTTACATAATTCAGTTGATGGTAAGGTTTCTCCTAAGTATGTCGAGATTACATTAGGTTTCTCCTACCGATGATGCTCCCATGTGTGATCGAAAAAGCTTTTCTAAGAATTTTCTATTCGTTTCTTTTTGGTGAGTTTGTTGCTGTCATAATGCCTCATAGTGATATAATTCTTAGCATTAATCTGAAAAGTTATGATGTACACACATTTTATACACAGGCATCATAAATAAGGGATTGTAATATTTAAAAAATGAATCCAAAAATATTTAACTTACTTCTTAATAATTAAATGAGTAACCTTCGCTTTGAAATTTATTAGACGTTTTGGGAGGACTTCTTCGCAGAGCTTATTGAAACTCTAGTTTTGAAATATAAATGAAAAAGCCACTTATTCAAAAAAAGAAAAAATAAAAATGCAAATTATTCCATTAATTTTAGAAAGCATTTATAGATAGTGCATGTTTAATAGAATTATAAAATCGGTACAATTTCATAAATAATATTAATTCTTAATATATCTTAAGTATATATTTTTCTATTCAAATCTTAAATGGAATTCAAAAAAAATTTTAGAGACTTGTATTGTATCTCTTCATCTAAATTTTCAAGGTAATCATACATACTTTACTATATGTGTAATGTAATGTAAAAATATAAAAATGAAAAGACAAATTTAGCATTAATTTAACATTTTGCTTTTTTTTTTGAAATTGTCTTTTAAATGGAAACAGGAAAAGCATAAGTTTATATATAAATTACATAGCAGCATTAAAGATAAAACAACATGTAGTACAAATTCCGTAGTAAATTGTAAAAACTCAAGAGTAAAAACATTTCTCCATAGATATTTTTTTTCCTTTAAATAATCAAGTTTCAAAGACTTTTAAATAAGAAACATAAAAAGAAAAGATATAAAATATAATTAATTTAATATATCAATCAAAAGTACATGTCTTTTTAGAGTTGAAGTGATATCGTGAAAGGAAAAAAAAAGGAAAAGCAAATGTAAAGATGAGTGCAAGCACACATGTCTAGGGTATTGCTCTTTAGCAGGTTCACGTTCAATTGAAATAGCCTAGTCCTTGACCTTTTTTTTAATTTTTAAAATTAATGATCACTTCTTCATCCTCGAGAGAAAAAGAAAATTCTGGTTAAAACCGAAATTCGCCATCCTAGAATTTTATTTTTATCTCTCATTATTTTCTTCCTTCATTTAGTCATCAGAGATGAATAGATATTTCACTTATTCGAAAGCTAAAGCTGAAATATCGAAACATGTTCCTTTAGCAATTATTCACAACAAGAGTATATTCATCTTAACATATTTTTTTTTTAAATCATCAGCCGGCATTCAGTTCCATTTGATCTTCAAGATGAAGAAGGCTGACCTAGTTTTCAGCAGGGACTCCATCGCAAAACGAAAAAAAGATTTGCACTCTTTAGGGGAAATGTCAATATGGAATAGGGGATGTGCACTCTTTTCACGATTTTATTTAATTCACTGTTCGAATATGATGTGCATTCTCTCCTGTTAATAAGGCTGAGATCAAAATGTTCACTGTGATAAGGCGTATTTGAAGAAAAATACAGTTATTAGCCCATCATTACTACTGCTACAGTTAGTATTCTTTATTGGCCTTTTTTATTTAAAAGGAAGAAGAAAAGAAATGGACAAATTAGCAAGAATTTCTGTTCAATAACCACGCATCCAAGAAGGTAACTCAATATTATTTTTTGATCTGAAGTGTAAAGTTATTTAACAACATTTTTATAGGAGGAAAACACATTTTTGTAGAAGTATACGGCTTCTCCTCTAAACCTCTAAGAGTTTTTCATGCTGTTAAATTTCAATCATGCTGCTTTCTTATTGAGAGCATAAGTCTAAGTACATAACCGTCATTTTTTTTTCTATTCTACGATTTCTTTCCACCAAAAAATTAATTTAAAAATTATTTCAGACGAAAAGCATCTTCAAATTTCTCAGATTTGTATGAACCCGTACGGTGATTTACTCGATGCACGTTTAAAATATCGTAAAATTTTGCTGAGTGCAACTAAACAAGCGACAATCAAAATTTAATTTGGATAGTTAACTTAGTGAAATTAGTTTAGTCAAATTAGCTTATTTCTTAAGCTTTGGCGGTAAAATTTATTTTTATAATACTGCATATAAAGTGAATGTCTCTTAGTAAAGCTCAAAGCTTCGCATCACAAAAAAGTGGATTTGAAAATAACAAATGTGTACGGATTGTATAATTTGGATTCGCTATTCTCTCCAAAACGCCGATTATTAAAAAGAAATTATTTTCATAATTTAATATTATCAAAGGATTTGATGAAAGTTATCGCTTGAATATTGCCCTCGTAACATTCATGTTCTGCCGATAAATTTATTAATCAAGTCGTGCGCAAAACATTTCAAGGTTCATTTAAAACGAATGTCACTTTATCTCTCGAACTTACCTTTAATTTCTGTACGGAATTCCAAATATCTCTTGTGCAATTACTAAGATGGACTTTTTAAAGAACATTTTATACAAGGTAAAAATAGGTAAAATCTTTATCTGATAAAGAAAATTAATAATAAAAAAAAACACAATATCAGAATGATACATACGCTTTTTTGTACTATGTTCTTTATCTCAAAACGCTTTTCTTCACATTGTTAGAGCACTTCAACATGTGCACCTTTTGTAGCTCTGAGAACATCTAGATGTAATATTTAATTTCCCGCCCCGTATTCGCCAGCATGTCTTCTGTTACCGTTAATATCACATCCGTTATTCTTGCTTTTAATGTGTTCACATCGGGGACCGTTATCCTTATGTAGCAAGCATATCCCCACAGGAAAAATTCTAAGTGCGTTATGTCCAGAGAACGTGGGGGCCATGCTGTAGGACCATTTCTTTCAAACCATCGGTTGGGAAACGTTAGTAGAATACCCGTCGGTATAGGCGCATATTAATGAGGAGGGGGTGGGCAATTTGCTCCAATTAAAGGCCTCCCCTCTCTTAATTTGCTCTAATTAATGTCCTCCCCTCCCTTAA
>JAHWFO010042181.1:978446-1054867 GCA_023313115.1 Rhysida immarginata | reverse complement strand
ATGAAAACTTCAGGTGTCGTGGTTTTGTATGGCTTCCCAACCCTTCTGTTGTCCGGTCGAGTCCATGCAGAGACAAATTACTGCTGTAATCAGGGCAACAGGTGGTGCTACACGATACTAGATGGGTATCTCTAATTCAATTGCTGTTCAGTATAATATGGTCCACCATTTTGATTTCACTTGAAGCCAGAGACCAGTCTCGTATCCAGTTGTGATGAGTGCAAGCAGTCACTTTCTGAACATTCTGGGCATGACCGATCTTTACTTTTGGGACAGGGTGTTTGTGACTTTTTAGACTTATTAGACACAGCCCTGAGAAGAGGTATGCATACCTTAGTTCAATCCAAATGTTAAATTCATTTTGCAGAAAAACGGAAGAAAGAAGAAGAAGAAAAAAGGAAAACATCTGAACTTGAAGCATTAGAGGAGGTAAAAAGCAACATTTTATGATTTTAGTTTAAAAAATGTTATTTTGCAGTAGTATTTTATTTGTATTATTTTCAAGATAATTTTCATGCACTTTTACAGTATTGCTAAATTATAATATCGTGAAAACTTATGTTTTCATTTTCTCATTTATATATTTGTTTACTTTTAAGATATTTTTGGCACTAAATTTAGAAGAGAGGCCTCTGATCAAAGCCTTTCTTCTCTTGGTCTTGAATTTTTTTTTTTTTTTTTTGATATAAGTAAAAAAAAATTACATTTCTGTTTAGTTAAAAGCACATTGTTATTTTTGTTTGAAATGTGGTTAGTATCCATTAATTTAACATCAGATTAAATCATTGGAATAGAACAACTTGATGAAAGAAATCACAATAGAAATCCTAACAAAAACCATCATGATCATGATTTATGACCCTCATGATATTGTCAAGGATAACACTGCTCTGCGTTGTTTTCAGGGTCACACGGATAATTTTCAATTTTAGGCCAGTTTGGTGCACTGGATCCGAAACTCTGCTCATTTTACCTAATCAGATCAAGTTTTTGAAATATAAGCACATATCAGATATATCTTTTTTTTGTTCTCTTTGTTGGTGAATGTAACACCGAAGAGCAAATTATGAATAGGTTTAATCATATACGGTTTGGTTAGATTGTAGTAGATACCAAAAAGAATAACACAAAGAAGAAGTTACTCATGAATGAAGGACTCTTCAGAGACTTCCGATTGTCCTGAGAAAACACCACATCCTTCTTCAGGCACCAGGAGCAGTCAGCCAAAATATTTACAAGTCATCAGCCTTGATAGTGCTCCTCCTTCACATGAATATCTTGATGAAAGCGCTTGCCCTGTTCTTCACTGAAATCTCCACAATTATCCAGGCAATAATCCAAATGTGACCGAAGGAATGATTTTCATCGACATGTGCACACCAAGTTGGATGGAATTCGCCATTAATTCATCAACCACCGTCTCATACTGAAGATTTCTACGGTTGCCAATGAAGTTTGCAATGAGTTCAAGGACAGCCAGGCAGAGAGTTCAGCAGGGTTCAAAACTAGTGTCCTTGATAAGCACTCTTATCTGAGAACCATCAAATATACTTACCTTAAGTTTCCCCTTGCTTATTTGAGAAGGAGGAACACAAATCCTCCACCGTCCTTTCCCAGGGTCTTTCATAAATGTTTGTATGATAAGAGTATTTTGGTAACCAAAATGTAGTTTATCTTAGAAACTAGACCTGACCAAAGAAAATGAATGATTAAAAAAATTTTGAAACTCAGGCCAGTGTAATCGATCCAATTGTTATTAACTTTGCTATTCTACTTTTACCGTTTTTGGTGTCAAAGATGTTAAATAACGTAGCAGGGAGATTGACTTCCTGAGGCTTTGCTTGGTGTTCCAAGCTTGTTTGTAAAGGGGCAAACATAAACATCCATCCCCTCAGCGGGATTTGAACCCACGACTTGCTGGTCTTGAGAATGACGAGACTTACGCCTTAGTGCTTTCAGTCACTGAGTCAACTCGATAATATTCTTGTTTTATTGTTTAAAAAAAATACTGATACAGAAATGTACGAGGGGAAGTCAATAAGTAAGTTACTAATGGATATAGAAATGAAACAAATGCGCATACTGATTTGAAAACTATTTTTATTTCTCCGCATAATCTCCCTGTACATTGAGGCACTTGTCCCATCATTTCACAAGTCTCTCAAATCAGTAAGATAAAATTCTTTGGGCTGCTGGGTGAACTAGGTAGTGACTTCCCTTTTTATAGCTTCATTGTCGCTTCGATTAAGGAGACTGAACAGCTTCATTATAGAGAAAGTGTTTACCCAAAAGATGATGCTTAAGAGGGCCAAACAAATGGAAGTCACTTGGAGCAAGATCAGGGTTATACAGAGAATCCTCGAGGACATTTCACTTGAACTTTTTCAACATCTCGGTTGTCTTGTTGGCTATTCTTATTGCTTATCATATGGCCCTGATTTTGCTCCTCACGACTTCCATTTGTTTGGTTCTCTTAAACATTATCTTTTGGCTGACAATGTACAAAGGGAAGTCACTGCCTGGTTCAGACAGCACGCAAAGAATTTTATCTTACAGGTTTTGACAAGTGCCACAATGTGCAGAGAGATTATGCAGACTTCCCTTCGTACATTTCTATCAACAACATCCTCATGCCTTAATCCTCCTGGAAGGGTAGGCAGCACACAGAAAGAGAGAAACTTAGTTTAAAATTACTCCACACATCCCTCTCTCTACATACAATTCTTGCTTCCTCTACTGTTATTCTTTTCTTCATATAAGTCTGCCTTTTATTCAAGCTTTCAAAACTATAGAACCTCAGGTATTCCTCTACTTGATCCTTACATCTCTGTCCTAACCACAATAGATGTAAATAATAGTTTATCGGTGTGTTTTGAACATTTGCGTTTAAGATAATAGCATTGGACTAAATAAAAATAACAAAATTTAATAAAAGCTATAAGGATGGTGAAAAAGCTAGCAGATGCTATTTCACAATTGATACATAATTCATATTATACTTTAACAAAATAATTAGTTTTTTTGTGAAGAGTTCAGTTTTATTTTATTATATTAGCCAACATTATTTGTTTTAAATTGAGGCTGTAATAGTTATTTTTTTGAATTTTCCTTATTTTCTTATCTGCATTTATTCATTTCAGATTACTAAAGATGAAAAGGTTGAAGAAAGTAGAAGAGAAAGAAGGCGAGACAGAGATCGTGATCGAGACCGAGATAGAGATCGTGACAAGGATAGAGAGCGGCGTCGAGACAGAGATCGCGACAGAGACAGAGATCGTGATAGGGACACAGACCGAGATAGAGACAGAGATCGGGATAGGGATAGATCTAAAAGTGAGTAATGTTAAATATTGTGCACTTGAAGAAATGTAACTCCATAATGTCTTTAGATTGTAGGGTTTTTTCATCAAACTTAAAAAATTTGATACTGAATTCTGTATTTCCATCTGTTTGCACTTTTTATTTTTAAAGGTAGGGAACATATGATGTATGAAATGATTATGAATATCACATCCAAATTTCGGTGGAATGAAATAGTTCCCAAGGTATTGGCCAAAATTCAAATTTCCGAAATATGATATATCTCGAAAATGGCGAGTCACAATAAAATGGAACCAACGTAGTTTAATGGTACACCTAAAAATCAATAAATTTTCTTATTGGCCAGGAGTCAATATTCTGATGGATACCTTTGAAAAATCATATTAACAATAGTCAATATCCTATATCTCTATATAGGATATCCGATACCGATGTGACTTATATAGAGGTTGGACAAAATAATATGAACATCTTTGATTTTAGACGTTTTCTCGAATATCTAGAAAAATATTTGATGAGTTATTCTGAAACTTCAGGGATGTAAAGAGCATGCTGTACCTCGTATATATTATTGCAGCGAAGGTTTTGTCCCGAAGGCAATTAGGGGATCAGCAGCAAATTGAACAAAAGAATAATGTTTGGTATCACCCTGTAAAAAATAATGCTTGAAATGCATTGTAACTGTAGCATGTGATTATGAGGCTTCTTTTACTTATGTCTTCATTTGGATGAAAATAACATGCAAATTCGTGGAGATATATATATTTCTTTTAAAAAAAAAAATCAAATTTGTTTTGTAAGTTTTTTATTTTTAACATAACAATGTTCAGGAAACTTGACAGATTACAGGAGAGACAACACTCTGCGATCAGAATATAAAAATATTAAATATTCGTTTGAAATTGATCATGGTAACTGCACATGCGCAAGCATTTCCAAAGTCCCTTTTGCATAATTTATTACCCAAATGTATAGAGCTACATTAGCTAAATTTTTAGGGTCAAAAGAGTGAAAGCCATCTATGGCATATTGACTTATAACTTACTTTGCTTTTAAGGCTTCCTCTCCTTCTTCCAGTGATCACCTGCAACCTCCTAATTAGCTTAAATATCTCCAAACGTTAGACCTAGAACCATCTCAAACAATGTTAATCAATTGTACCACTTGTACAACTACCCATCTTAGCTCGACAAATAGTGCCATCTATAGGAGCTGAATCCCGACTTAACACCATCAGACTCCCTCATGTTTGGCCCTTTAAAATATGCACTCAATGGGATCCAGTTTAAGTCCAATGATGATGATGATGTGTGGATTGCAGAAAAAAGTGGATGCGTGAGCAGGACCAAGAATGGTACCAAGGGGGGGGGGGGGGGGGGGGAAACATGATCTTCCGGAACGCAGACATAAAGCCAAAAAAACGGAAGGAGACTTCTTTGAAAAATACCCATAGTACTGACAGTTGTAGCAATGCAATCCCCTAGTTGCAAAGTTATATGTTCCATACTTTCAGAGAAACAGATTGTGGTGCATTATTTTTGAATGCTCCTTGTAGTAGGGTTGTGCAAATCGATAGGATTTTTTATAACTTTACATGAAACGAGTGTTTTCTAAGGCCAATTTTGACACTGAATCCGAATCCGATGAATTCTTTCGTCTAAAGTCACTTCTTGGGTTGGTTCTGCGCCATTTTCGGCAAAAAAGCCTAAAATTGACACAAGACCCTGCTTCCAATATGTCTTTGTATAGGTTTTTGGGTACGCGGAACTCAAAATGGGCTTATTTTTAACCCCAGGATATCCAAAGTATCACTAGTATGGATTTAGGCGTGAAAATTGCTGAAATAAACATGTTTATGAAGATCAGAACGATACAAAGGAAAGTAAACCATATTTCCCACATGATTGTGAACAGGAAAAACATTTAATCTGAATCAGACAGATACATATTCGATTGTCACATAAAACTAAATGACTTTAGCCCATTAAACTACAAAGAAGATTTCAACAGTTCGTCTATATCAGTGGTCACAACATTATCTTCAGGAAGAATCGCATTTCTGATCGAAGTCCGAAGTTCATTGATGGAAAACTTTTCCATTTAATATCTAACGCCAACTTTAATCCGTCTCATTTGTCTAATATCTGGTGCCACATTGAGTCACAGATAACTTTAGATAGACATATTGGAAGCATGGTTTGATGTTCATTTTCAGCGGTTTCGTTCAAAATAGCAATTTTCGGTATAATATTAGACGAGAGAACTCATCGGATTTCAGTTCAGCATCAAAAATGGCCTTAGAAAACACTCGTTTCAAATATTGGGTTACGATTTGCCCAACCCTACTTGTAGAATGTAATGGCATGTAATTAATACTATCGTCGTTATGAAATGTACGTAACCTTTTTTTATCATGACAACACAGCAATTCCAAGATAATACACTGCTCTCCATAAGCTATATTTGCTTCCAGTTGTATAAAATCAGGCCATGGTGAAGTAAACCAACAGATTTTGGAATAATCTTTCATCGGGAAATTGGCTAAATAGTCATCAGAAATTTCATAGCATTCTTATAATTTCATTTTTTTTGGCCAGAATTAAGTAACTTTCTAGAGTTATCAGATTTTGCCATATAAATTGGATGAAACTAGAAGATGCCAAATCCTCAGCCTTAAGGGTGCTGATGATTGGCTGGATTTCAATAGATGAGAATATTGTTTTATTTTTGTAATAAGACTTATTCTAGTTCTAAAAATTTAGGTAATTATTTTGTTAATTAAAAAATAATGTTTTCTTTTATCTCCTGTTTTATAGGAAGACAAAAAGAAGTGGATTTGGATCCTATGGATCCTGCATCTTATTCGGATATACCAAGGTAAATTTACTGAATCAAGGTTGTCTGTCCAATGGAATTTGGACTGAGCATCCCCAGTTAAATTTCCAATTTCAATTGTTAGACATAGTTAATTTTATTTTGCAACAGTGTCTAACAATTGAAATAAGAAGTTTAGCTGGACACATCCAGTCCAATTCTTTCGGAATTGTTTCATTTTTTTAAATGTGCTCAGTAATTAATTCTTTCTTTAAGTATGAGGGGCAGTCATAAAGTCATTACAGTCAACATGAAAGAACAATCGCTTTTGAAAAAGTGTGGTGCCCTGGGAAGTGATATCCCTCGAGTCACAGATTACGTTTATTCAGATGTTCCACTCTACACCAAAGAGGAAATTTGAATGATGCTAACGCCCTCTCAGTTGCGTTTAACTCTTTATTTGATATTGTTTAAGAAAATTGCATAATTCATAATGTATAAATATTTTCTTTCTAAAATCATGAATTAATTTATGATTTATTATTAATTGCATCTTTAAATACAGTCAAGTGATGTTACAGAGTTCTGACTCTTACAAGTTTCAATTTCGAGTTGACGCTATTTGCAAAGAAAGTAAGGAAAACTTTTTAAATGCGATGGATTTTTTCGTTTGATTTAAAATGAACAGGAAAAGTAAACTCGCTGAAAGTGTTTACAGAAAATGCATCATTTGTGGAAAAAGAAAAAAGATTTTGGGGTAAAGAAAGAAAAGTTAACTAAAGCAATAAAGTAATATTTAAATTTTATGCAATTTTTAAAAGGCTTAATTTTGCATTAGCAGTGTAAAATGATGACGTAATTTGTGATCTGCACTTTGACGTAATAGCCGCGTCACGCGACTCCTGTGACGTCTGTAGACTGTGCTCCCCTCTGTTGTGTGGCATGTTTTCTGATTGGCTATCTGGTAATAGGAAAGTTACCATTGCTATCAGAAGGAGTGGAACAACTGAATAAACGTAATCTGTGCCTCAAGTGTTGTAGAATACAAAGTGGCATTTGATGCAGTACCACTAAACACCGCCAGAGCGTCGAAAGCAACATGGCACAGCCTGTCGAAAAATGGAGGTGCAAGCCGTGATAAGGTTCCTGTATTTGAAGGGGAACAATGCCAAACAAATCCACGAGGAGTTAAGGTCGTTTATTGAGAAAATGCCCCGTACGAGTCCGTCGCCATGTGTCGTCAACGTTTCCAATGGGGCCTGCCAATTATGGAAGATGAACCTCAGAGTGGACACTCCTCCATCTGTGACCAGTCACAAACTGTGAAGCAAGTGGAGATGACAGTCCTCTCAGACTGCCATATCATCATGGAACAGATCATGGGAAAGGTCATTATCAGCCATGACACTGTTTTCTACATCGTACACGCAGAACTCTTCATGACAAAAGTCGCTGCCAGATGAGTACCACGTTTGCTCATGCCTTTGTGAGCCTGTGTCAGGCTGACCTGGACGATTTTTTCGAGCAGCTTGTCACGATGGATAAAAACTGGGTCTTTCATTACAACCCTGAAGCGAAAAACCAGAGCAAGCAGTGGTAACCCACCTCTTCCCAGTTGATGAAGAAGGCAAAGTCACAGCCATTGTCGGGAAAGGTCATGTTGAATGTTTTTTGGGGCTCACAATGGGTTGTTTTGACGGACTATGCGTGGAAAGGCCAGACAATCACGAAGTGTACTAGCGGGACTTCCTGCAAAAGTTACGGGAGGCAGTGAGGGAAGGTGTCCAAAGGGGTCATATCTCTGCACGACAACGCGCCAGCACATTCCGCACTTGTTTATGTGCATTGCCCCATCTGCCATATTCAACCAACCAAGCGACTTATCCTCTTTTCTCTCCTGATGAACCCGATGGCATTTCCAAGACAACAATGAGGTCATTTTCGAGGTGGAGCAGTTTCCCAACAGCCAAAAGGAGGACTTCTGTAAGAGCATCATCCAACAAGTCGTCATCATCGGGAAAAGTGTGTGGCCCTAGAGGTACATATGTGCAGCATCATTCCATCTCTCAATCTTCTGGCTGATTGTAATGACTTTATGACCACCCCTTATACAGTCCCGTGTTTTTACCACCAAAAAAAAAAAAAAAGTTTTGAGATTAGCTACAGCTTCAATATTTTAAAATTCTCTCCCAAAATGAAAAATAAGAAGCTGATGAAATCATATACATTTGTCTGTCTTGTCATTTGATTTGTACATTTAATTAATGTTGAATATATTTTTGGATTACAAAAAAAAAAAAAAAGAATGCAATTTAATTAATGAAATGCAATATTTTACATTACCGGTACTGTATTTGCTGGAATGCAGGTTGCAAAATTTCTGTACCAGATTTTAACTGAAAAAACTGCTGTGCGATGTTTACACGAATCAAGCTAAAACTGATTGATTGATATTGATTGTTACTATCTTTTGCCATGAATTACAAGCAAGAAATTGTAGTCTATTTAAATTTTATTAAATCAATATAGTTTTTATTAATATACCTCAAGAACTCTTTGGATTCGCTGAACCAAAACGATCAGTTTAGTAGATCATTTATGAAGATTGGTTAATAGTCAATATCAGTGCAGAATAGATCCCCTAATTTCCTTGGCTAATATCATTAAGATCGGTTGTGTTGATATTCTTGTGATATCAGCTCTGGTTAATGAGTAAGTAATTGTCTTATATTTTGAACATTATTAATTATGGAGTTCACACGGTAAAACAGTCACCAAACTACTGTGCTGAATGACATTGCAACTGAGCGGCCATTTTGAATCACTAATGAAAACACTTGAAATGTTGCTGCTAAAAGAAAGCAGAGACTACACATTATTACACTCTTTTCATAACGAAATTATTAATCACGTTTATTTAGGAATTATGGTAATTAAGTGATTATTACTGGTAAATATTATTTTTTGGCTCCTAGAATACAGGTGGGCGTTACGCTAACAGATTTCCCATGTAATTTTCTGCAGGAGCAAGCAGAAGTGGTTGCTTACCAGGTAACCACAAACGTTCTTGCCATTTTTATGTTGCCATAAAAGAAAATGATAGAAGATATGCAAATGAGTGTACAGTGTGGTCCAAAATCTGTCAGCGGAGGGGAGGGGGAGGCAGGGAGGTTAGCCTGTATAAATACAGGGCTGTTGGGCATTCACATCAATCACATCTTGTGCAGAAGTGAAGACAAATGGAGGTATCGAAGGAGATGGTTAGATGTTGTTTGCTAAAACTTCATTGGTTCCAGAAATTCAGGTCTGGAGAATTTGTCATTTCTGATGAATCACAAGCCTTAGATGACCAGGCCCTGAAAACAGACATAGAGGAGGACAACAGTTTAACATGTGGTGAAATTGCCAGATGATATCAGGTTTCTGATGAAACAGTTAGACGTCACCTGTACAGTCTAGGAAAGACGTACAAGTTGAGCAAATGGGTAACCCACACATTGTCGGAATCCAACATGAATCAACGAATGATAGCCTGCATGTCGTTGCTTTCTCGACATCGTAACGCACCCATATTTAATCGAATACTTACCAGTGAAGGAAAGTGGGTCCTGTATGACACTCCTAAGCATTCCAAACATTGGTTGTCACCCCGCGACACCGTACCTCACACTTCAGAGCCACCCCTACACCCACACAAGATCATGCTCTGTCTGATGGACTAGATGCCAGATGGTTCACTATGAGCTGCTATCAACTGGCTAAACCATCACTGGGGACCTGTACTCCCAGCAGTTGGAACGTGTGCAACAGGCATTGCTGCAGAAGACATTACAGTCGAGCCCACATATAACGAACTCTGTTATAGTGAAGTTAATTGAAATATCCAACTACAGGTTCATTGAAACTACAAATTTTCTCTAGTTATAACGAAAATATGTATATAAAAAATCATTTTATGGGCTCTCACAAATTTTGTTTGGATATAGTGAAATTTTGAAAAGTGAACATTTTTTTTTTTTTTTTTTTTTTTGTCTTAATTTAGCATTGGGTTATTCACTTGGTAGGAACAGGTGAAGAATACAGTAGTAAAGAAACAGGAAATACTTATTTTGGGATTTCAGCTATTGTTTTCTTGTACGTATTAGAAAATGTTTAGTCTCGACACAAAAATTAAGATCAAAAACTACTTCTTGTGGGTTAGGTCATTATTGCCCCAAGGCCTTCAGTTATTTACAGTAGAAAAATTTTCACCTGGGAAAAAAAATACCTTTCTTTTTATTGAGACTAACATGTAAATAAACTTGTTTCAGAATGCCATTTGGTTTGTTTGTTGTGATCTTTAAGATTAATACAGTGATTTAGTTAATACATTTATCAGTTATGATCTGGTTTAAATGTTGTTGTTATTGAGGTGCCGTCCTCATTTTTGAGGGCGGATATGATATGTCTTTTGATAAGGCGTATATCATATATACTTTGGGGCTGATACTGCGCAAGGGCTCCAAGAACCAGGTGCAGATGAAATGATGATGAAAGGATGATAATGAAAAGGGACAAACACAAACATCCATTCCCTTGTCGGGATTCGAACCTGTGACTCGCTGGTTTCGAGAGTGGAAAGACCTGCGCCTTAACCCTCTCGGCCACGGAGCCGGCGGTTTAAATGTTAGGGGGAAAATTTTTGTACCAAAATCTTACTCTAAATTTGGGGGTGCGACCTGTATTAGAGCAAATACAGTAATTAAAAAAAAACCGTACCATTCTGTAATTGGAATGCTTTATTAAGAACAGAGGAAGTATAAGCCTATGTTTAAACCATATAAACAAGGCAATATGATTTTAAAAGAATGGAAATGTTTTCAATAATTATTTTCTTTAGGAAGAAACTGGACTTGATCTTAAAAATTGAACCGGGTGGGTTGATCATGAAAATGAAGCATTGTTTTTTTCTTTCTTCATTACAACTATCCACATTATTTGGTACATGTATTTCATTGTTTTGATGTTATTTCTTCCTATATCAGAAGAGTTAACACGTTTTGACAGACAGTTTCATAATCATTTATATAAAATCAGTGACGGTGGACTTTGTCACAACAAAGAAAAAAATCTAACAATGGGTTATTTCCCGATTATACAATCGGGTGGGTTCGCTTCTAGTATATAATAACTTTGATGTTTATGCTTTCATTTATTTTTTTTCAATCACAGAGGCACTTGGTCTTCAGGACTAGAACGTAAAGGAGAAGCTAAAACAGGAGCCGATACAACAGCTTCAGGTCCCTTATATCAGATGCGGCCTTACCCGAGCCCAGGAGCTGTTCTTAGAGCCAATGCGGAATTGCAAGCAAAAGAGAAAAAATGAATTGCAGTTTTATTAAAAATGTTATTTTTCTCTAAATTAAAGACTTTTACTTATTTTTAAGTATGTTTTTATATTTATTTTTTGCATGTATATATAAATGAAATATTGTATAGAAACTGAATAACCTTTATGAGCTAAATTCTTTTTAGATTGTGCTGTTTTCTAAATAAATATGCACATAAATTTTGCAATTGAATTATTTTTTTATAAGTACAGTAACGTTTGACATACTTATAACCAATATGCATATCAAGAGATTTATTGATATCCATATTCTGAAATGTAGAGTCAAGGGAAACTTCTTAGAATATTTTGTTATACACAGGTGTTCAAAATTCATAGAAAATAAAGCAATTTCACAAAATAACCACAGCTGCCAGCAGACTTGCTCGAAAAGCTAATAATAAAGTTATTTAATAATCATGTGCATACTCTTGCTTATTAAATATTTACCGGTATACCCTGAATCATGCTATGTTAAATTTGATTAGACTTGACATTTGCTTGTTGAAAATTGTACTCATGAACTTTTTTAAAAAAAAATTGTTATTCATTTTTATTTTCTTGGTAGGAACATCAAAAAACAATCACCCTTATTATGGAAATCAATATGCTTTGTTTCTAATAACCATTGCATCAGAAATTTTTAAGTGGAAAGTCGAGATAATGCTCCAAGCATAAGATAATGATCAGAAATAACTGAAGGAAAAATTCCACGACCTGGATTCGAACCAGGAGTATCACGCTCGTTTCCTCTACCCAGGGCTGGACTAGTATCTTTAGGGGCCCTAAGCACTGCACACCTTCCTCTGTATAAATCCTGTTTTTCTGAGGATTCGGGGGTCCCTATTCACATGCTTAGTCTAACGGGGCCCTAAGCATGTGCTTAGTCCAGCGCTGCCTCTACCAATTGGGCCATTGTGAACATGGTTTAGCAAGGCCGTCACCAGATGTTCTTAAAGACTAGAGGCTAGTCAAGATGGAGGGTCAGTAATAGGGCTGGCACCCACCTCGCAGGTCGGGAATTCCTCCTTTCCAAACCATCCTGGGAGTCTAGGCTGAGCTCATCGACAAGCAGTAGACTGTCGACAAGTTTCGATGGTCACGTGGTTAATGACGCATTTGTCGATTCGAGCTAGCATGAACACGACTTGTCTACAGAGTCTACAGTGTACACTTGTCTACTTGTCTACAGAGTCTACAGTGTACAGACTCTACACCGTCGATTTTCGAGTGTAGACTTTGACCATCGACAACTGCCTACAATTCTGCCATTCTTGTCTACAATTCAAGAGCAGTCGACTATGCACTTGACGATCGTTATTTCAGAATTTCGCAACAGATTTCTTATTAAAATCTTTTTTCCTTCGTTTCCGGCCTGCAGGCTAAATACACACAGCTCAAGAATACACATTTTCTAAAAATATTAACAAAAACTTGTTTAAAAATATTTACATACATGAACTACTCTCTTGTGCTACGAAACTTGAACTGTGAAAATGATAATATAGTGTGTCTACAGTTATGTGTTTATGTATGTATTTATGTGTATACATGGATAAATGTTTGAAATTATGTGTAAATGTGTGTAAACTTGTGTATATCAGTGTATATCATCTAGCCATGTGTGTAAATTTGTGTATAAATGTGTAATATGCCACTTATTGACGGTTAGATTTTGTCGAGATCGACAGCTTGTCGATGAGTTCAGCCTAGACCCCCAGGTCATGTAATTTTTCCTTTCATTTTTTCTAATAATATCATAATCATTGTATCCTGTAGAATGGTGCTTGAAGCAGAATAGCATAGCTAACCCATGCAAGAATTTGTGTGTGGTTTATTTAAAATGACGTTTTTGGCTTCCTCGTCACAATGGATGAATGCAGAGTACAACACTTATGTTTTCAAGATGAAAAGGTCTTCTTTGAGGTGGAAAAGGACAAACTGAGGATGTCTATTTAAAAAAAAAAAAACAACTGGTTGTTGCAGCTGATTCGTCACATGGCTTTGGGCAGGATATGTGCAGAGAAGGACTAACCACTCTTTTGCTGTTCATTCTAAGGCTGAAAACTGCTAATGGGAAATGGTGAAAGGAAGTATTTTAATTTTCTTTTTATTTTCAGTAGCTATAACACTTTAATTTTTCTACTAAAAAACTACTAAATTTGGTAAGAAGACAACTATTTTTTTTTCTCCTTGGTGGCAACCGTATGCAATAATAAATTTTCCATTGGAATTCTCTTCCCCATGCTCTGCATAGCCTATACACAAAGTTTCACCGCTATCCGTGCAAAAATGTTGTCTGAAGCTCGTGCAGAAGCAGGGAACTTTAATTATACCCATCTGGTATATGAACATTTTTTTTTGCCAATAAATTCATGGTTGGAAATGACTCGGTGTCCAACAATGCTTTCTCAACTGACTGGACATGCATACTGCATTTTCCTTCAGAAAGTTTTACCAGAGATTTTGGAGGACATACCTTTGGTGATTTGCCTGGATATGCGGTTTCAACATGATGGGACATCTCCACATTTCGCCTTCGAGGTTCGTGATTTTCTGAATCTCATTTCCAAACAGATGGATTGGTCATGGAGGTTCCATTAACTGGGCACCACAATCACCTGACCTCACATGGATGGACTTCTCCCTGTGGGGTCATATGAAGAATGTGGTGTATGAGACCTCTGTGGAATCAGCGGATGATCTTGTGGAGCACGTGACGGCTGCTGCTGCAGCAGAAGTTCAGGACATATCTGGAATCTTTGAATGCCTGAACGGTTCAATGTTACGGCGATATGAGGCCTGTATTGAGATAGGCGATCATTATTTTGAACATGTATTGTGATAATCTTTGCTATAAGCTATATGATAAATAAAATTAATTAGATACCATGTCTTGTCATTTGTTCGCGCAAGGTGATCTTTCAATGTGCAATGTTGGAGAATGAGTCATTTCCAATATTGGATTTATTGGCAAAAAGTATTCATATAAATCCCCTCTACTTTCTTGTTAAGTTTGGGCAAAGAATCCTGAGAGACCCTGTATAATATTGTGCATGCATATAAAGTGGAAAAAGTTAAAGTCATTCGTTTTACGATGCCCTCATGATGACATGCAAGACTTTCACCATAATTTGTCTCCAGGTGTAATTCAGGGAAATGTGAACAAAATAAGTAAGATAAAAAAAAAACAAAAAAAAACCCATAAAAATTGCTACATCACAAATTTAAGAAAGGATGATGCCTGACAATGAAGACCACCAATATTGTGCTGTGCAACTTTCTCTTACTTAGTTATGTACAAACATAACTTTCAATGTATTAGAAGAACTTTACTCGCTGGAGAAAAAGAGAAATACTGTATTTTGTTATGCATCCAACCTCCAGAAAAATCAAGAAAAATTCAAAAGAAGAAAACTGAAAAAATAAAACTGAAAAAGATGAAGCAGAATCAGAGGAACCAAAGGAACCCTACGACAAAAACGAAAAAGAATTCTTCTGTTAAAATCCACACCTTGCAGGCAAATTCAATGTAAAATAGCCAGGCGGATAACAATTAAAAACAAATAAAACATTATGCAGCCGGGTGGTCACCAAAATCAGCCGGGCGGCGTACCCCTTCAAAAGAGCCTGATGAGAACCCTGAAGATGATGATCTTGTGTGGTTTAGCGAATATGATATTTCTGGCATGTCCATTCCTGAAGCCATCTCAAAAAATAGATTTGTAATACAGGGTGAATTTCACTATACATTTTGGTGAAAACTCCGTTTTATTGCAGCAATTGCAGTATGCATCAACCAGATATCATACCAGGATACATTCTTAGTAAATTTCAATGTGTCCCCCTTGCACATTCCGGCACAGCTCCCAGCGTTCCACCGTGGCCGGGAAAACATTGCGCAAGATTGCGGTGTAATGTCCTCCACCGCGGCTGTAATCCGTTGTTTCAGCTGTGCAATGGTGCGTAATCCTGATCTGGTACACCTTGGACTTGATAAAACCCCACGCAAAGAAATCCATGGGGGTCAAATCTGAGGACTGGAGCCCACAGTCTTGGCGAGCCATGACCAATCCATCTGCCTGGGAATGCGTGATTTAGTAGTCCCGAACGATGTTGGCCAAATGGGATAGTACCCCAATCCCGTTGGAACACAACGGTATCCTAAATCCTTCATCTCGCAATTGTGGTTCCAGGAATTGCTCCAACATGTCAAGGTACACGATACCATTGATAGTCCCCTCAGCAAACATGAAGGGCCCATAGACCTTTGACTGTGTAACTCTCATCCACACATTCACTTTGGGTGTGTTTGGGTGTGCAAATAAATGAAATTCGTTAATGATTTCACCAAAATGTATAGTGACTTTATAATCAACCTGTACAGTAAAACCTGTATATAATGACCACCCACAGGACCAAGCAAAAGTGGTCGTTATTTGCAGGTTCAGTTCAAAAAAATTACAAATCAGCAAATATGATTAAAACCAGATACATGTATGTTCGTTTCTTTATAAAAGAATCTAAGTTACTTTGTTTACACTATATGACTTTCAAAATACTTTTTCAGCACATCAATACAGTGCGACCAGTCGTCAGCAGGTCAAGAGTACATGAATAATTATGTGCTCTTGGTAAGGTTGAACAGCTTCCAAGTGGATACTTCTGTGCATTTGTGCTTTTAGACAGCTTTGATGATGATTATTAGGAGCTTTAGCATAAAAGCTACTTATAAGAATGCGCCCTTGGTCTGTACGTTTATCCGTCCGTCCGCCGTTTGCACGATAACTTGAAAACGAATTAGCTTTTTCAAATTCTGTTTTCAGAAATATGACCATCAAAGTCTTAGCTCGGCCGTATCAGCTTTTCAGAATTTTTCGTGGACCCCTTCAAGTCGAATTCACGTGCTAAAACAGTGAGTGTAAAGAATACAAAGATAATGGCATGTCATATAACAATCGATTTATCAAGAAGGAATACATTTTTACTTCCTGTTCATCTTTTAAGCATTGCTGACATCGGCGCGCGCACGTGAAATCGCTTTGTCGACGCACGACTGCTCATAATCTATATTATTAAGTAGCCGAAGAATGGAGCTACGAATTGGTTTTATAATGTCTTAACTGTGTAGCCCTTCATAATTTCTACATTTTTTGAGGTAGAAGGTTGAAATTCGGAATGTAGCTTACTATAGTCATGCCCATCTGTACTATTTAGTTTGGTTTTGATTGGTACACTGGGGTCGGAATTACGGGGGTGGGATTCAGGGAGGGCAACATATTTGTATGCTATTTAGGTACGTAAAGGCGTGAAATTCGGTATCCAGATTCCTCTAGGCAAGATCTACAGTAATATGAAGTTTAGGCCCAATCGTTCCAGTGGGATCGGATATGCGGGGATGGCAGTCACTTGGTCCTTAGAACTATGGCAACTATGGCATGTTATATATCATACGTTCGGAACTGATGAAAAAGGAAAGAAGTTACCAGGTTTTTTACATTCTATACATATTACGTTCGAGAAAATCAATTTTCTTGATTAAAAAACTTGGGGAGAGGTAAAAAGTGCAGATAAAGGGGTAAAAATAGAAGACCGCAGGATCTGCCACTTGCCTTCCCCTACTCGGGGGGGAGGGGGGTTAATTTCTTTTTAATAAATGTATAAATGTATTTCTGCTTCACTGCTAAAGCTCCTCCTTGGAATGTTTACAAGATTTTATTCAAAACTGAAACTATGTCGTTAGAACTCGACGACTATGATTACGCTTAAAAACATCTGATTATCCAGATGGCTAAAGAGTTGAATTTTGTCTGCCATTCTGATTCCACTCGACCAGATAGAGCCCGGCTTGAAATCCGATCGGTCACACACAATAAGCAAAGCGGTCATTATATTTAGACAAGATTTTTCGCAACCACTCTCCGATCGTTAGACATAGTAAACAAGGTTAGTAGACTAAAAGAACCAGTGGTTGCGTTTTTGTATCTTTTGACTCTGACTGGTTGATTACAGAGAATACTCTAATAATAGGCTATAATTGGCACTTACAATGTTAGTTTAGCTCCTGATTGGTTGATTACTGAAAAAAAAGTGTAGTGATTAGTGATATCGTTTGGCAGTTAGGTTAGGACCTATACTGCGTTCGGCAGTTACTGTTAGGACCAGTTATAATTGGTTGCGTAAGTGGTCGTTATAGACGGGTCTTTTAGATAGAGAGGATCGAAAATGACGGTCGCTGGTCGCATTAGGCAGGTGGTTGTTACGCTAACAGATTTCCCACGTCACTTTCTGCGGGACCAAGCAAAAGTTGTTGTTAAGCTCAGGTGGTCATTAGCACAGTTTTACCAAGAGCTGATAAGGGTTTTTACCCTTATCAGCTCTTGGTTTTACTATAATTAAAGATTTGGTGATGTGGATACCTCACCATCAGGGCCATACCCAGAATTTGTTGGGGTTTTTTTTTGGGGGGGGGGAGCTGAAGGGGGCTGGTCCAGTCCTGCTTGTGGGGGGATCCCCCATGTAACAGATTTAGTTGACAAGGTGGCCAATTTCGGTCGGGGGGGGGGGGGGGGGATAAAATTCTATGGAAAAAGGATGGCGCAATTTGTGAACGACCCCGTATAGACTTTGACTCGCTTTCATCCATCCCTGCTTTGACTTCTACTGTTTCATCCATTTGAGTTTCTGCAATGTGAGACACCTCCAGGAACAGAATGTAAAAGAAAAGAAAAAATACACCTTGTTTTCTGCTTGTGAGAACCACGCTTTAGTGGCTATTTACATTGATTTACATTGTAATCTAAAGGCAAACCGAGCATCGATGTATATTAACTAACCGAGTTAATTAATATCAGCAAGAGCTCATAAGGGGCCCTTATGAGCTCTTGATATCAGGGATGGATGAAAGCGAGTTAGAGCACTGTATTAGCGCCGCTGTGTGATATAAATAGGAACGTGGGCTAGCACAAATTAACAAGGCATCCACATCTTAAGGACAGGTCTTTAAAGTTATATAGGAACCATGCTAAGGCAATGGCTGTTGTCTGAAAGACAATAACTCACTAAAGAAAAGATTCTGTAAATAAAAGTAAATTAAAATGTCGGTTCGCTCAGCAATTTATAATTATGTAAAAGTAGCAGCAAGTACTTCGAATTATGCAAAGAGAATGACTAGGTTAAGTAATAGAATTTTTGGAGAAGTAGTGAGGCCTACCGACCAAAGCTCAATGAGAGTACGTATAAAAGTAACTTTGATTAAAAAGGCTCGAGAAGTACTGTTTAACTGCATTGTGTCTGTTTATTTACAGGTTGTCAAAATGTTCAGTGCTAAACCTCTGGAGCAGAGGGTAGAATACACAGACAGTTATTACCCTCCCCATCCGGCCATCCACTCGCTCATGTTCAAGCTGCGTTATCATGGGCTGTTCAGGTCTTTATTTTTTGTCTCAAAATTTTTTAGGTTTATATTTACTATACGCATGCGGCCGTTGAATAGAAATTATTTTTTCAAAACTAGGGTACTCTGTCCCAAACCATCCTCTCCCCCCCCAAATTTAGTGGTTATAGTAAAAAAAAAAAAAGGTTTCAATTTCGTCCTGCTATGAAATTAAGGTGTGTTTAATTAAAACTGTAATGCATATAATGTACCA
This sequence comes from Rhysida immarginata, assembly GCA_023313115.1. NCBI lineage: Eukaryota > Metazoa > Arthropoda > Chilopoda > Scolopendromorpha > Scolopendridae > Rhysida > Rhysida immarginata. The sequence continues at coordinate 1,035,715 of JAHWFO010042181.1, read as the reverse complement.
ATAGAGTATACTTCTATGCATGTAGCATTTCCACACACATGTGCACATCCCCCCTCCCCTCCCCACTTTCTCAGTCTTAAGCACGTTGCTCCTACTTGCCCTTACAAGTCTTCTTTGTCATGTGCTGGTGATAAATATTGGTAAGCCAGTATTTAACTTTTTTTCGTTGAGTATTACAAAAAGCACTGCACATACATTTTTAGACTAGATCTATTTAGGCAGTACGTTTTGCAATATGATATACTTTTATGGCACAAACTTGGTCACATGATAAAATCAACAATTTCAGGTCATAGGACACCAACTTCCGATCACATCTTACAAGGGGACTGCACAGAAATGTCATCATGGATTTGGTTGAAATTTTAAGAGGTCAATCTACAAAATTAATATACCTTCTGTGTGAAAGGATTTGAATCAATGGCCCTTCGTTTCGGAGAAAAACCATAAAATACTTCATGTTTGCTATTGTAGTGCCAGATAAGCTAAGTGGGAAGAAAGGTATTCAACTTAACAGCGGTGGCATAGTGGCTAACGTGAGGCTCTGTGATTTCCTGGCCCCGGCGGTTCGATTCCAGTCATCCCCCCCCCCCCCTTTCCCGGTTTTTTTTTTTTTGTTGTTTTTTTTTTTCTTGCAGTTATTTGTTTGCACTTTGCATAGTAACGTTCACACACAAGCAACGTCGTAGGTCAAAAAAAAATTCAAAATGTGTTGTACAATATATTCATGGACAGTCATTGCCATAATACAGATCGGCAATGATGGTGACGATTGCGCATAGACTGCCGTTAGTGCGAATAGATCTTTATCGGTTTTTTTTTATTTCACATGTCAAATTAACATCTGAATGGAAACTGGTTTGGAGGGAGGGGTTGAGAACGGATCCTTCATCGCATCATCATCGTCGCCGCCTCTTTGTTAGTGTTCTTTTTTTTCACTTTGGAAATACGGTTACCTTATATAAGAATTTTCATTGCTTTAGTTTCTGGAATGATCTAGTTATGATTTGCTGTTAACTTAATATTGTATCACTACTTCAGTATAGTGACTAAGTTAATTACTTTCACTTACAATCATAATTATTAACAGTTTCAAATATTAGAAGAAGAAAAAATCCAGAAAAATGCCATACTATCAAATATCAACTGGTAGAGGCCATGTGTTCGGTATTTTCTTAGAATTGATAGTTCTTAGAACTTAACATTTTCTTGAAAATCTTTAATATGAGTAGTAAATGGAGATAATGGAGAGTTAGCAGACTATTGAGAAACTAAGCAAGTGGTGAGTGACCCATGCAACATAATGCTCTGAAATCTTCAAACTGGCATGTTCGTGTATTTATTTAGCAATTCACTTGGAAAAAAAAGATTTAAAACTAAGATAATTTATATAATTTTCAGTTAGAGGTGATACAGTGAAATTCAAAGCATGATCGCAGCTTGATTTATCAGTATAGCCCACGAAACTTTTATTTCCACTTTTCCTCCCACCTCCTTTTCCACTTCACCTAAGCAAGGCATCTGAATTCCTAATTTAAAAGAATAAAGAAAGGCATTTCCTATGTAACAAGTAATTTGGAAGTTAAATAATGGAAATATTTACAATGTGGTCAGAGATTTTTGGAAGTATTGCTCTAATAATTTTCCAAAGTTTAATTTTCCTGTTTTTACCAAATACGAGGTGCAACCCAAAATGTCTGAGAATTTTCTGTAAAAAGCAGAAAACATACCTTACACCCTAATTTCTGCTGTCACCTTCAAAGTAGCCACCTCTGGCATGTACGCAACGATTCCAGCATTTCCCATTTTTAGAAGCATTCCTGGAAGACTGTAGGGTGTTCAAGACAATTTGTGATTCCACTTGGACATTGCCCTTTCATTTTAGGGATGAGGTAGAAGTTTCAGGGAGCTAGTTCAGAAGAATAGGGAGGGTGGGGGATTGTTGCCGTGTTGTTTTTATGCCAGAAATTTCTTCACAACGAACAAAGACTGTCTGAGTTGTAGAAGCAACCAATCTTTGTTCTTCTACAACTCAGCCGTTTATTTGAAATTTTCCCTCAGTCTTTTCAAAACCTTGTATGTTTGGGCGTAATATTCAAATTCTCATTTATTTTGTGTAGCACCTCGTATATAAATTTTTAAAAATATTTGTCTATTATTCTATGGGAATGCTAAGAACAGCCGTTGCAATGCATAAATATCTATATATTTATTAATTTGTTTCTTTTTTTTTTTTTTTCCCCTTCTCCAGAAATGAACATTTGGATTTCAAATATGAAATGAAGAGATTACGAAAATTGCGAGGAAAGGGTCCACCCAAGAAGGGCGAAGGCAAACGAGCTATGAAAAAATCTTGAAACTTGAGTGGGTGTTCTTTAAAGGATTTCTTTTTCAGAGTGTAAAAAATAGCTCGACAAATTTGATGATCGGGTTTTTTGGTATTAGACTTGCAGAATAAATGTTTTCCTCATGTTTATATCAAAGATGATCATATTGACATTATCACTAGAGAATAAAAATGCTAAATTTAATATTATTTGCATGTGTTTTTATTCTAAACATTTAAAGTAAAATTAATTTCATTGTACAGCATAAGATTTTTAATAGGAAAAAGCGTGACCATCTACCTATATTGCTTATGATTTGAAAATGCTAGAGTAATTTTTAGCAGAAAAAAACGTAACACTGTACGGCATGGACATAGATGGGGGCATTGGGTTTTCAAACCCACCACCACTGGTTAGTGTCAGGCTCTTCCTCGATTTAATGTATTATTATAATACAGTGTCCACCAAAAAATGTATACACACTTAGGCAAAAGAAAAAACTACATAAAAGTTGTAACATTAAAGTCACACAGGCATCAAGCGATGGAAAAAAGTCCTCTTTGACTTCTATAATAAGGACAGGTGTTTAAAGTGACTATCATAAGCATTGAGGTACTTTTGAATATGGTGAACAGTTACTCCTGTGCGTTTTCCTAGCAAACTGTTATCAAGTAATCTCCTATGTCTAGGTGGCAGTTGTGGTCTTTTATCGGGATTGTCTTCATTCAATGCATGTAATAATATCAGGATGTAACTTTCGAATTTGCTGTTATGAAAAAAATTCTAGATGACCTCTAGTAAAGTGTATATTTTTGGCAGACTCTGTACTATATTCTTGGCATAAGGAGCATACCTAAGATTAAACAAAAGCAAAACTGACATTATTTTAAAACCAATAAAGTGAATAATTCCATAAAATTTCTACAATTAATACTCTAATCCAGATTATTCTAAAACAGCAACCTGATGATATTGAAACAGCTTTCTATCGGAAAAGTTATACAGGATGATTCATAAGTCCCTCCAGGTTTCAGAAGTCAATAGAATAGTTTCTTTTACATAGAGAATCTCTCCAAGATTTGTAAGTACAGTAAAACCTCGCGGCATGAGTGTGCCATTGTACGAGTAATTTGCTTTTTGAGCTGAGGCTCCTGCGTACTTTCGTCTTGCAAGTAACCTTTAGTAGGTATTAAACTAGCATGCACTCTCTCAACAAGCGTAGCTTCCGCTTGCTCAGTTCATGTTCTCCATGAAGTCTTAATGGCAGGTTTTTTCCTTCCAAACAATAATCCTCCTGCTCCATAGTCTTCCTTGGCAACAAATTCTCCTCTCTTTTAGGTGTATGTAATTAAATTAATAAAACCTCTTTCATGTTTCTTTTTGTATTCTTTTTTATTATGATTTTATAATTGTCATTTCCCTTGTACCTGCACTTTTTCTGTTTTAAAACTCATAAACGTGATTTTTTGAGTGTTTTTTTGGGAAAATTGATTTGTAAAACGAGTAAATTTTAACATGAGCTCTGTAATAGAAAGAATTAAATTCTTACTGCGAGATATCATTGTACCTTTCAGATGTTCCATATATCCACCTTTTGCGACACAGCAGATATCAATGAAGCCATCAATTCAAGTTCCCTTTACAACATCTGATGGTCAATGCTAGTGACTGCATGAGGGATCATCTCTTCATAGCAGAGCTAAATGACGTGGCAAAAGGAGCATGAACACATGATCTTTGACATAACCTCATAAGGAAATATCATATGGGGTTAGGTCAGGTGACCATGGAGATCCCAGAAGAAGAGGAGAGTCTTCTCAAGAAGCATGCCATGTTACTGTTATGATTATCGTGGTTAACTCTGTGTATGCCAAGGTACCTATTACAAGGTACCTACCATTTCTGCAGTCCATCCATCATATAGGGTTAGTGATGAATTATACAGTGCAATTAGAACTTATTTGGTTTATGGATTATCCTGAGTATCATACAACAGGACAATTGAATTATGAGATTCAAGCATAAATTTATTTTAGACAGAAAATATAAACTACAGTAAGATTTGGACAAATATAATCAAAGTAACACACATAAAACACTAAGGGAAAAGAAACAAACTTCGTCTACCCCTAATTATCCACTTCTTCCTTTACAATACAGGGAAGCATTTCAGTCTTCGTTTTTGCAAAAGCTAATTGAGCTCTATTTCTTCGAAAAATAAGAGACTTCTGAGTCTTTGGAAAAGAGAAAAAATAAATAAATACATTGTACTGTACTAAGAAATTAACTTTTGTATAAATACAAAAGTAATGTTCTAACCAGTTCTTCTTGGCTAGTATTTAAATAAGGTTTCCAATTGGACATTATTCTGAATGTATCCTTGTCTTCTAAATTTTGATAGTTGAGAACGTCAAGAATTATATCAAAAATAGCTTTAAAGGCCAGTTCTGGCTCGTCTACAAATTGAACGTTATTAAAAATAAATATTAAAAATAAATTTAAGCTTTTTAGCTAATTAATTAGGTACTGCTTAACGTGATCATTGAATAATTGATAGATGAATTGAGCAAAACTAAAGATTTTTTTAATTCACAAAGAAAAAAATTTAAAAAAAAAAAACTCTTTTATCTGAAAATTTTTTTTTTTTTCTGTTTCCATAAAATTTGAGACACCGAGGCTTGGCTGTTTTACTAAGAATAGCTATGCGAATTAACATTACTTGATTAATGCAGGACTTGAATGGATTAACGGTAAAATGAAAATATTCAACACCCTCCTTCCTCACTGAAATGGATGGTTGGGCAGTGAAATTGCAACAATGACAATGAAAGCTCTCTTAAGTACTCACCAGTATTTACATAGGCAAGAAAAAATCCCAGATGTTCCTGATGATATTTCACATACAGCTCTCTTCGCTGCAGTACTTCTTGTATGATGTTATGATGAAGTTCCTTCATGTTTTCCAAACGTGACTCGTGAATGGCTTGGCTTTCAGGCATTACGAAAATGAATTTTGGTTGAAAATGACTGTGTTGCAGACTTAAAGCACCCTAATTTAATGATATGGATGTTAATGTCAAATATTTCAGAATGAACTGACCTTAAAAAGAGCCAGGCTTAGCATAAGTATAAAAGGGGTGCCTAGGGTATTTGAGGACACGTGATTGAGCAACTGCAACTATGTGTACATTAATATCTGTACTTTCATCTTTACAGAGCATCAATGGTGGACTATCAGCTAACACAAGAAATGAAAAGATACACCAGGATTGTTGTGCTATGTGCACAGCACAGCGATGTTAAAATTACAAAATTTTTGAAAGTCGCTAGATCATTTGTGAACAAAGTTTGGAAGGAGTTGGAAGCCTCAGGAAGACGTGTCCTCCTGTAGCTAAGCACATAAAGCACGCACAACGTTGGAACTATCTGAAAATTCCACAATTTCTACAACAGGTGAAAAACATTATCGATGCGAACCCCGGAATGTTCATCAGAGCCAATGCCAGAGATATCCAGGTTTCCAGGCAGCATGGGTTGAAAAACTACTGAAAACTCGAATCAGAGTTGAATCTCCTTGTCGATGGGTTGAAAACTCGAATCAGAGTTGAAAAACTACCAAAACATGGTGGTGCATGAGGACCTTTGTTGTAATATGTATGTTCTGAGGAAAGGACAGTTTATGTTGGCAAAAACACAAGAACAACGACTGCTTTGAGCAAAGTGGTTATTAAACAAGATCAAACGTCCAGAGGACCAAAACAAAGGTTAACCGGCGAAATGACAGATGGTTATGTGCAGATTCCTAGGATGTCCCATATGTTACTCACACAGTTTCCTGCAACTGTGATGGTTTAGGCATGGTGAGTAGTGAAAGACACTTAATGCTACCCTACTTCTTTCCACAGGTTCTACGAGTTATTGCTGCTGCCTACATTGCTGTGTTGTAAACAGTTGTGAAGCCCTGGATAGACTTTCGCAATGGTAGGCTGTATGTCTTTCGACAGGACTCTACACCTGCACATAAAACTGTAACACAAGAATGGATGGCAGCCCATCTGCATGATCACATTATACCATCTTTGTGGCCACCTAACTCACCAGATCTCAATTCCCTGGATTATTACATGTGGGGCGTTGTTGAACGGGAAGCTAATTGACCTTCCCATGATACCATTGGTTCTGTCAAGGCTGCCATTGGCCAGGTAATGGCCGACATCCTGGTAATTCGGGCATGTCAACGCTTCTGATCTCGCATTGAAGCCATCATTGCAGCCAATGGTGGTTACATTGAATAAACCTGTTCTCCAACCCTTCTTACATCTGTGTACTTAAGTTTGTATGAATAAAATACATTGTTTGGCATATACGATGTTTTGTTCTACTATCGTGTTTCATGCCCTCAAATATCCTATGCACCCTGAGAGGATTAAAAATGAAATGGATAATTTTGCAAAAATCAGTTCTTGCAAATGATGTATAAAGTAGGAGATTAGAGTAAATTCACTTAAAATATAAGTTGGTTATATGCAGTCTGGGCACACTGATATCTCGTCTTATGGCATCTCGTATTAAATGCAAGACATCACTGCCTCGTCTCATGGCATTAACCTGCTAAAAATATAGAAATTTCTTATCCATGCATTAGCTCTTACCTCAAGCTCCATATGAGTTATACAATGTAGTTTATCTTTTGCAATACGATTTATTATGTCCCAGGAGAGACCATAATGCTCTCCATACAAATGAGCAGTTTCTATAAATTGACCCTAAATATGAAATATGAATTATCATCATAAAAAATTATTTTTGGGTAATATTGTAGGCTACTTCTACTACAAGCAGATACTTACATGTAAGTGCCAATTTTCAAACATTCGTACTGGAGAAAAGTAATAAGTGACATCTGGAATATCTGAAGCTCGGGGAGCTCTTGTTGTGTGAGAAATGCTAAGAATAAATGATAAATCTTAGCTATTTTAATGACTGGCAACATTGATAATTTCTTTTCATTAGCATAGCTATTTAGTGTGTACCCTGACACATGCTATGTTGTTAACAGGTCAAAGTTTTGTTTAACTGGTTAGATTTTTCTCAATACTCATTGAGCTATTCAAGTTTTACTGGAAAAAAAAAACTTTCAAATTCATGTTCTGAATAAAGAAATGATAAATAATGCTTACCCTCTGCCAAGTAGGCCTGAGTATTCTGTCACAAATCTGGATACAAGACTAGTCTTTCCAGAACCTGCAGGCCCCACGAGAATAAACAAATTCAATGGTGGGCCTCCCCATTCTGTAGTACTAAAAACAAAAGAAACTCGAATAATGACAATTATATGTTAATTATTATTAATGTTATTATTAATATACATGTACTTCATTTTTATTTTTAAAAAATGTAATACATAAAATATTGTAAAGTGCCATCAGCACCCATACATCTAACAAACCATAATGAAGTGGGGTCCCAATCAAACTAGGAGAATAAATCAAATAACAAATGTACTGTTTTTACATGAGTTAATATATATTTTACATACGTCATTTATTATACACTGTGTTATCAAAAGTATTCAAGCATCACATTATTAAATTACTGGGGCCAGCTTTTGCTTTATGATCAACGTGTCGTGGCATAATTTCCAATAGCCTTGGCAGTAATGACTTACCATTCGTCATGAGGCTGTTGCTGGAAATATGAGCCAAGATAATCTCGGTCGATTTCTAGTTTTGCTCCAGTGCATCTCCTTCTAAGATCATGCCTCTTGAACAATTCCTTTGGTGACATCATACATAATATTTGCATAATATCTAACCAGGAATTTATGAACGGAAAGCACAATTGACCCCTGACACTACATCATACATATCCACATATATAAGCATCTCTGGCATCAAATAATTAAGGCTTGCACAATGACTTATCAGAATTAATGTGGAAAGCTCGAACAATGAGTGATAACAGAAGCCATTACTAAAATAGGAGAAATGTTCTAAGAAGGAAGGCCAAACATGGAACGACCATTAATTTTGTTAACAGCCCATCAGAGCATGTGGCAAAATGCTCCTTAATTGCAATTAGAGCTTCTCATGTTAACAGATATACAGATGTAGTAGTCTTATTAATGTTGTCACATGACAGAAATCCAAAGCAATGCTTCTGTTCACAAACAATTACAGTGAATGCTAGATGACTGCAATTTGTCATCATGTGGACATTCCTAAATTGATATACTATATCTATTGATATATTTGAGTATGTGAAGAGTGCCTAATATCAAGTTGAGGTGGGGGGAGTTAACGGGCTGCAGCCTTCCCCTCTCGTGAAGGGTCGAAATTTGCTGCGAAGGAACTGCATGATAAGTTTACCTTTTATTTTGGCTGACCAAATCTTGTAGGGAGCAGGATATTTTATTTAAAGCTTTCATAGAGGAGTGAGCTGAAAAAAAGATTGAAAAACGTTGCCTATTCTTATACACTATATGGCCAAAAGTATCCATGCATCCCATTTATAGAATCGGAGGCTCCTGAGGCACATGTCACACCCATTGTTTGTATTAATCACAGCCTGCACATGTCTAGGAAGATTTTACATTAGACATGGATGGTTGCAGGAATTGCCTTCCAGATGTCCAAGAGAAGTGCAGTGAGTCCAGCTACAGAAGATGGACGATTTGGCAGAGCACGTATCGTAATTTGCATTCTAATTCGTTCCAGAGATGTTCATTAGGACTCTGTGAAGACCAATCCAGAACTTTGAATACCTACGCTGTCAAACCATGGCTACAAACTTTGATGTTTGGACAGAGCAGTTGTCTTGTTGATTTGGTTAATCGTGATATTTTGAAAATTAGAACAATATGGTATAAGAGGACAATGTTTAAAGTTGTTGAAAGGAATGTATACTAATAGAATGCAAAAAATTAAGGTAAATAATTCTGAAAGTTCAGTTTGTGAGACAGATGGGCCTTCCCCGAATTGTTACTAGAGAGTTGGGAGTGCAACATTGTCCAGAATGTCAGGATACATTGCAGTTTATTTTTCCAACCACAGGAACTAAGGAACCTAGGCCAAATTACGAAAAACACCTCCATACAACTATGCCTCCACCACCAAACTTGACAGTTGGCACAATCCAGTGGAAAAGAAGCCTTCGTCAGGCATCTGCCAAACCCAGACGTGTCTATCGAACTGCCAATGAAGCGAGATTCATCACTCCAAATCATAGTGATGCCACCTGTCCGGACTTGATCTGCACAGTCCTGTGTTTTGACAAACGTCCTTGTATCCAGGTTGGGTCTTCGATTGTTTGGGTTACCAACATACTGCTCAAAACAATTAGGGGAACACGTTTACCAAAATCTGTCATCCGTCATCTAAATGATATACCCACAAGGAAAAAAAAAATGAACAAGACACCCATGCCATTTATTAATAAAAATCAAATCAAAACCTCATTACATTCTGTACTTGCTTTTACACCAAAAAAAAGACAAAAACAAAGAAAGGACCCCACCCTAAATCAAAGTGTAATAACCCACTTCATCTCAACAAAACATTACACTGATTGATGTTAACACAAAGCACACAAAATGCGACATTTTACTAATGTTCAAGTGTCTGCTGAAGTTACATTACTCCAAGACGGTCATTCTATGCATTATGTGGCAAATAAGCTGTATGTTAGCCTTTCTGTTATCTGCCGACTTTAGAAATTGACTCAAGAAACAGATCAATATTCCAGGAGACCTGGACAAGGTCGTAAGCATAAAACAGCTCATCGGCAAGATCATTACTTGGTAAAATCCTCACTACTGCCAGGGACTTGCAAAATGACTCGAGGACAGCGACTGGGATATGTATCCAATCAAACTATCCGTAAAAGACTTCTAGAGGCCAAACAGAAACCATTTCGACCAGCACGAGGTGCACGCTTGAGTAATACACAGAAACGGGCACGCATGATGTTTGCCTGCACTCATGCTGGGTGGCAGCTTCGTCAGTGGAAGCATATGCTCATCACAGACTTGGGTCAAGGTTTTTGCCTGACCCATTGTGATGGACGCACACGTGTGTATAGACGCATTAAAGAACGGTATAGTCCTGCAACGATGCAAGAATTCGATTGATTCGGGTGTGGCTCGATGATTGTATGGGGATGGACAACCGCATGGACCTCGTCATCATCCCTCAGAATCCTAACAGATCGTCACATTGATGACATTCTGGAGTGTCAATGTTGTGACTGCTGCATATGGTATTGGTACAGAATTCGTCTTAATGCAGGACAATGCTAGATCTCACACTGCATGAACAACTATGGACTTTCTGAGGGAGTTACAACTCAAACTCTGCAGCAGCTCAGTAAAGCCCTTATCGAATCGAAGAATGTGACTTCCACGTGCTCTTTCGGTGCATACAAAGAAGATGTAAGAATTAGACTTCTGTAATTAAGTAAATACTCATTATATACACTTCCTTTTCGAATATTCTACTTAACAGATTAATGAAACTGTTATTTGACAAAGGCAAATCTTAAAGTTGTCTTTCTTAAATGGAGAAGAGAAAAAATTAATGGAAGTTCTTGCACAATGAGAAAGAGGAAATTACCTTGCCTGCACATGCAAAGGTTGAGCAAAATTAAAAACTCTGTTCGTGAGATGATCCTTTAGGGCAGTCGCCTCAATGGGAGGCTTCAGATAATTAATTGCATCTACCTGTTAAAATATTCTTTCATTATATGATGATGTTTGTTGCTTTAATTTTAAGAGTGTAAAAGATAAAGAGAGGCAATAACGACAACATAGTGTAAATCTAATTAATTTAAAAGCTAAACTTTAGACTGCCGAACACTTAAGTAAAGACAAAAGAAGTGAACCTAGTAAATGACTACGTAATCAGAGAAAAGAAGAAAAAAAAAGCACGAAATGCTAATTGAATAATGAATAGAAAGAAACCAAAAATTATCAAAAAGTAGTTATTAAAAACTATAAAGGAAGCACGGAAAGAATACTACACTGTCGCTGTTTGAAGAATCAAACCATGTGCTTTACAGATAAGGGTATCAGGGATGTTGATATATGAGATTTAAGGTGGTTAAAGGTGCAATGGTCAACAGGTCTCGACTGAAGGTGAATGTCAAGTTGTTCCCAACTAATCAGATTTTTTGTTTGGGAACAACTTGACCACCCGCCTTACAGTCCGGACCTCGCGTCCAGTGGCTACCATCTGCTACGGGATCTAAAGGAGTTCATCTGCGGCCTGCATTTCAGCGACGATGAAAAAGTGGAAACTGTGTGACGTTCTTTACTGGCGGCAGCTTTTATGAAGTGATCATGCGGAAGTCCATTGAGCGCTATGACAAATGCTTAAATAAACTTGGATACTATGTGAAAAAATAGTTTAAGGTACATAGAATCTGGTTAAAAAAATTTTTATTACAAAACTGTTCTTACTTTAAAAATGACCCTCGTATGTAGTAGTAAATGTGGAGTAGATACGAGCATTGTTGGGGCGTGGCTGAGGATTAAAGCTTCAGGAAGTAGAGACAAGGCCATATACATTTATCAGCTCAGCCGCCAGCACCTACCAATTTAACCTTAATCGCTTTGACCACACAAGAATCAATTGGAGGTGTTGCAATGCAAGCCATCTTACAATTTTGAAAACTTAGAAAGCAGTTGCCAAAGTAGAATAGGCACTACCCGTTAATTCTCTACCCGTTACTTCTGAAGATGCACTACGCGAGACAAGATTTGAAGATGACAAGGACATGCAGTGAGGATATTGCTACGTGAGCAAGAAAAGGAGATTATATGTAAAAAAACAAGTCTGCACATTAAAAAAAACGTTCATTTATGTCGTAATTTTCAAACCTAGTTTCCTAATAAAAAAAAACGTGTAAACGTATTACATTTACTTACAATCATCTGCGATATGTCTCATAAGAAATTAAAGGATTGGTCTATGCTTTTGTTAAAAATGCCATTCTCAAACCTTCCTTCTTGAGAATTTTGTTGATTGTGTATCTAGCTGCTAAACTATGTGAATTAGAAACCAAGTATAGTATTTGGCAGCTTTGTTGACGATGTAGCCAGACTTGTTAGTTTTCACGAATTCGTCGAAAGATATACAGGGTATTTCTAAATTTAGTAGCAAACGTTACACATATTTAGCGAATACCACAACGAACAGTTTTTACCATAGCATGGGAGGGGGGGGGGGTGCGGTCGGAACTGTTTGTTGTCCGGCTGTGGAGGATCACACTGGTAATTTATGATAATGAATGCACATGACAAAAAGATGTGCATGCATTAAACATTCCTGATAAAAGGGATATTCACACAGCATTAATTGTAATCATTAACAAGAGTTGCAATTTTCTTATGTGTATTTCTCCATGATCAAGTTTATAGTGAAACTCCACCTATCCTCTAGTAATTGTTGGATGGTTAGAGGTGGACCAATTGTATGGCCTTTCAGGTCACTGGACTTTATTCCCCTTGACATCATCTTGTGGGGTCACATGAAGGCATTCGTCTACTGCAAACTTGTTATTACCATTGAAGAGTTGGTTGCCCACATTGCAGTCGCCAGCGAAAAAGTCCTTGAAATGCCAGGACTCTTTGGCAACATACGGGGATCAATGTTGCGACGATGGAATGCATGTATGGAAATGGCTGGTGGACACTTTGAACAGCTTTTGTAAGCGTTGTTTTCACATGTCAATAAACTAATTGATATTACGTTGTGTTTTTTCGTTTACACCTCTCCCCCCTCATGCTATGGTAAAAACTGTTTGTTTTGGTGTCCCGTACTGTGTGTAACGTTTGGTAACTGCCTTTAGAAACACCCTGTATTTAATAAATTTTATAACATTATGTTTTGGTTCCATTCATACATTGGTAGGCTGGCGCACGTGTCAGCCGCTAACTCCTGATACGTGCTGATTACAAAATGGTTACAAAAAAGTAGTCATTTCTCATGTCCATTTCCTTTGTTGTAACCAGGGTCATAACAGGTACCCCCCCCCCCCCAACCTTTTTGTGTTGTAGTAAAATTTGATGCGTATTATTTTGTCACTTAAGGGAGGGGGAGCAAACTGAAGAACCGTCTGAAACGGGGCGTGTAAATGTATTTTTAAAAATAAATTATTACACATATGTTGGAGTCATTTATTCTGTTTTATACTGTTAAGATATTTTTTTTTTTTTAGTTTCAGTGATATTAATACAGGACATTTGTTGATTTTAAATAATGGCTTACCTTTTCTTCGGCATGAACAAGTCTTCCATCCAGATAATTCAGTTTTGGTAATATAAGGACAATGAAAGGATTGTAATTTCTATCATGTGTAACTGGGTTAAATCGCAAGTCTAAATAGATAAGAGCTGGAAGTTTTTCCAAGGGCTGAATATCATTTAGCTTACTTATCTGTAACAGGTAAATTTTTATTTTTATGCGTTAGCGTTTTTGTCAAATGTTTAATGTTTTTTATTTCTGCTGCTGCATATAATTTATAACAGAAGCTTGTTTTATTCTCTAAATATCAGAATTAGTACACGGATTTTCGAGGGAATTGTATTTATTTCAGAGACAAAAATGTTTTATGGTGAAAATTAGCACAATTTGCATTTTTAAGTCACTAATTCTGCAAATTAGTATGTCTGTTATTTGTAGAAATAGGTTTACCTTGTTGGAACATAAAACGCACTTTCGCAAATATGGATGGAATTTTAAACCTTCCAAGTTCTTTATTTGGTTATTTGACAAATCAATTTCCTAGATAAGAACGATAAATGTGAAAGAACTTTTGCAATGATAGTAATATTATAGGAAAAATGTTAAAAACTAATATGATACGTCGTTTAGAAGGAAATTTCTACATGGAGAATGGTTTTCCATAACCACTGTCGGGTCTGTTTTTATGCTGATCTTTTTTCTGCGGTTTTAAATTTATGCGGTTTTCCCGTACTCCACGAAGCATAAAAATGAACATCTGAAGCATCCGAAGAAATGCAAGTCTGGATATCGCGAACTGTATAAACAACAATTAGTAAAATTTAATTACTAATTGTACTGTCAACAAAAGCGACGCAGAAGGAGAATGAAGTTAATTCTCATTTTATCGTGAAAATTCAAAAGATTAAGTTATTTGTCATCAATTCATAAGCCTTGCTCAGATAGCGACAGTAATTCTGATGAAAAAATGTAAAGATAGTTGTTACTTTTCAATTCGAACGATTTATTTCAATTTCTTTCAGACATTCGGAAGAAATTGTTAGGTATTCCTATATCAATCGTCTACTTTTTTGACCTAAGTCTTTTTTTATATATGAGGGTTTTTTATGGAACGTATTACCGCATAAAAAAGAGACCTGTCTGTATATTTAATTTTTTAAACTTTTTGTTGTGAGAGGACTGACTCCTAATTTACATCGCTTCATCTCCATTTTTTTGGCGGTGATGCTCTACATATCACCTGATAAAATGCTTTGTATTTTAGAAAATTCTATTGGATTGTCAAAATAAAGCACTATATAAAGAAAGTATGACAATCATTCATTTTTGCAGATTGAACACAAAAGTTAGAAGGGGATGTGCCTCTGCAAAACAAGAAGCAATCATCATGTGAAATAAGAATCAAAATGGCTGCCTGCAACAATGAATTGTCCATACTTTCTTTATATAGGCTAGTGCTTTAGTTCAAAATTGATTGGCACTCTCCTTCTGTAACTCCTGAAAAACAGCAATCTGAAATGCGCGCCTGAGGGAAATGTGTGAAGGCTTTATGTCAAAACATTATGACCACCTACTCAATAACGGGTTGCGCCACCTTTGGCCTGCAAAACAGCTGCAACTCGCCTTGGCATGGATGCCACAAGTTCTTTGTAGATGACTGGAGACAGGTTGTACGAAATGTCTAAGGAGCAGTCACACGCAAAGTCGAGATATTCCGACATGGTGATGTTTGAGCTCTGAGCTTCTGCTCCATGACATCCCAAATGTGCTCTATTGGATTAAGATCCGGCGAGTCAGGTGACCAGGACATTAATTGGAATTCATCCTTATGCTCCTCGAACCACTCCAACACAATTCGAGCCTTGTGACATGGGGCGTTGTCCACATGTAAGGGTGCAACTGGTCCGCAGTGATGTTCAGATAGTCCGCAGCTTTCATGGTCCGTTCTACCACAACTGAATTGTGAAAGTCGCCCATGAGAAAGTCCCCTAAGCATGTATGGCCTGTTCGCCTGGAAGTCGGCATACCCTGACACGATCATCGACGTGATGAATAAGAAATCGTGATTCATCCGACCAGGCAACTCTCTTCCACTTATCCATGGTCCAGTCTCGATGTTCCCGGGCCCACTGTAGGCATAGTTGACAATGACGCTTGGTCAACAGAGGCACACGAGTGGGACGTCTGCTGCGCAGTCCCATATCCAACAGTGTCCGCTGAACTGTGTTCCGAAAACACTTGCACTTGGACCTGCATTGCATTGGGCTGTCAGCTGAGCCATTGTCTTGCGCCGATCTTGCTTTACCAAGACGTCCTTTTTCTTTGATGAGGTGTGGACGTCCAACACCTTGGCAACTACTGCTGGTTTCACCGTCATTTATCCACTTTGCATAAATACTAAGAGCGGCAGGTCGTGAACAACCTACCAGTCGTGCAGTTTTGGAGATACTCGTTCCGAGTCTTAGGGCTTTACAATCTGCCCTCTATCAAATTCTCTTAGAACGGCAGTCTTTCCCATCACTCGCAAAATTAAGTGCAAGACTGATTCCTTACCTTCTCCAGCAGCAGTTGAACACCATTCCTACTTAATTGCGTGCCCTCCACGTGATCCAGATGAATTCATTCACCAATGTGGTGATGGTCATAATATTTTGGCTCTTCAGTGTAGTTCGATGCAATGAAAGCGGCAGTGAGAAGTTCTCCAAATGATTTACTGCGGCAATATAGAACGGAACGATGGCAAAAGTGCATATACAGGATGAGTCTGAAACCCAGTCACAAACTTTTAGGGGAGGTGGTATGGATGATTCTAAGCAAAAAAAGTTCATATGAACATGGGTGGTCAGTAGTCACATGTGAGCACGTGTTACGAATTTGAGTGCGTAACTCGGAAATACTCGTTGGAAATACATATGAACTTTTTTGCTTAAAATCATCCATACTATCTCCCCTTAAAGTTTGTGACAGGGTTTCAGCATCACCCTGTATATATATGTATTGCGAGGAATGCTTCTCAGATCACGTGCACTTACTTCGTCATAATAAATGATTAATGTAAATAAAAAATAACCGTAGTGCCAGTCACTTTTGAACGATCTAAATTTAGCTTTTAGAAAATCCGCAAAATTATGCCTTATAGAATCATTAACGAAATTCTTATTACATAAAAACTTAATGTTTGAAAATAATTTAAGTTCACCTCCAAATACACTAATGTTTCTAGGCCATCCATTTTAGAAATATCATTATGTTTCTACAAAATAAAAATATTTTAAATGGAAATGAGAGTTTAAATTCAATTAAATTATAATTTGATAAATTGGTTTATTAGATTTAATTTCAAGAAACCATATATTCATTAACAGCTACTTAACTAAGTTTAATACATTAATTTTTAGGTTTTGTAAATTTTCAATTGTTTTTATGTTATTTCCTGATAAGTCCAGATGGGTCAAACTTTTACAATTCTCAAGGCCCTTGATTTCGCTAATTTGATTGTATGAAAATTATTAAGGAGAAGAAAACAGTGTAAAGATTATTAAAAAAAAAAGCCACATAAACTTTTAATAATATTGTTGATTTTGTTATGTGAAGGATACAATCTAGATGAAGTTCCTTGAGTGCCCAGTGTTGGGTTAAATCGGAGATTTCTCTGATCAAATTGTGCGAAAAAAGAGCATGTCGGAGACACAGAGGCGGAGAGAAATCCAGTAGACTCGTATTCAGATTCCAAGAGGCATTCAAAACTTGCAAATGGGGCATGTTGTTTAGGACAGTTAAATCTTAAAAAAGATTGATATTAAACAAATTAACTTACAAAATTTAGAGCCAACAAAACTATTTAGTATAATTGAATACTGAATTGAGTTTAATATATACACATCTCTCTACCTGATAACTTATTAAACGACAGATCGATTATTTGCAAATGCTTGTACTTAGAAAGGGCGTCGATATTAATCAAATTCAAGCCCTAAATTTATAGGAAAAAATGGTTTTATTAGAAGTTAAAGGGAAGGCCTTTCATTTTCATATTTTATTAAAATATTAAGATAAAGCACTTACGCGGAGACTTATTTGGACAAATGCTACCGAGGTTCCGTCAGCTGTTGGTGCCAAGAAGAAAACCCATCTCTCAATCATCTTTTGGGTCAGGATTTTACAGTCGTTGGTAAAGAAGTAATTATTGGCAAAATAATTTAACGCACGATGTTGTTCATTCCTTCGATTATCATCCATTTTTATATCTCGTTGGTCCTTCGCGAAAAAAATGAGGCAAGGACAGTTCTAAGCTTTGAATAATCCGGTTATGTTCTCATGTATTGACAGTTGAGTCTTATTTTTCTAATCTATCAAATACAAAATTAACAATTTATCTATTTGCTTTCTCACTAACGAAAAGACGGAACAAATTATTTTTGACAAGAGGTTATCATGATAAACAATGGCATTGAATGCTATTATTTCATAACGTATCATGCAAGTGTATAATGTCGTTTGCAGTTTATCTATTGTTGTAGAACATGTGGATATCATTATTAGGAGCTTTAGCAAAAAAGCTACTTATAAGAATGCACGCTTGGTCTGTAAGTTTATCCGGATGTTCGCCGTTTGCACGATAACTTGAAAACGGATTAACGTTTTCAAATTCTGTTTTCAGAAATATGACCAACAAGGTCTTAGCTCGGCGGTATCAACTTTTCAGGCTTTTTCTTTTAAGTGACAGTACAAGAAAAAAGATAACTTCTGGCTCGGCAGAAATACCGCGCATCCTCATTTTGGACACAACTTATTTTGCTCATGTAATTTCCTTCGTTTTTAAAACTGAAGAAATCGTCAAAGGTCGCCTTTTCAAATATCGAAGAGACAAAAGAAAATTATAAGGACTTTCCTTGAGCGGTTTCCCAAAATAGTGTTTCCCTGGAATATAACAAAGAATCTTCCAGGGACGTGCCACGAAAATTTTAATAAACAGAAAAATAAATAAAAGTTTTTTTTTAAGAATTTTAATTATTATTTTTTTATTATAATAAGTTGTTTTGTTTGTGTTAATAACTAAATTCTAAAAAAATTTTCCCCGATCATCAGAAGTTTACGTGTGGCGCAGAAGTGTAAATATAGATTCAAGTGTTCCATGAGATATAAAAGTTTGTAAAACACTGGGACAAAATTGATAATGATACATGGCTGCTATAATCAATGTATAAGCGACTATGTCGCAAAGGAAAATCGATGTAGGAAAAATTGCTCTAAAATGTTTGACATAATGCCAGATATTTTTTTTTCATCAAACTTCGTATAAGACACTTAGCTCGCAGACGTACTTTTTACCATGCTTTTCAAATAGAGTTTGCTACGTCATTTTTATTGCTGACGAGGCCAACCAACACCTCCTAAAGAGAAAGTCTCTGCACGGAAACCGTCATATATTGTTACATCACCATAAGAAGTGCAAATTTAGGGGTTATTATTGGTAGAAATACGAATAATAATGCTCTATTTAGATGATGAAACAATGTATGATGTTTCCGTGCACAGGCTTTCTCTCGAGGTGTTGGGTCAACGAATAACAGGGCCTGGAAGCGGAAAAGTCACCTGACCATCGGGGTGCTTTACTCTGTCCAACGAAAGTTGGAATGGGCGTGTCCAGTTAAACTTCCTATTTCAATTGTTAGACATTGTTGATTGAAATAGGAAGTTTAACTGGACACGCCCACTCCAACTTTCGTTGGATAGAGTATAGCAACAATCCAATCTTCATAGTTTCCACCAAACGGATAAACACTGATGAAGATAAGGAAGGTTGGATTGTTGCTAGCACCCCGATGGTAAGGTGGCTTTTCCATTTCCAGGCCTTGTTATCTCGTAGGCCTCCTATTGCTGTAAAATTTATTTAACCAGTTGCCATGATCTTACAATCTTGATTGCCAGATAGTTAAAGACTCGTTTTAACGTATTAGCCATACGTGTATATTAGCAATACGTGTTTCCTGTACAAAAAAAAAAAATCGGAAAGAAATTCTTTTGCTGTGAGTTTTTTATTTCACATTAGTGAAGAGGTAAAAAGTCAATTAAAAAGTCTAGTTTCATTATGATATATTTTGACTGTAAATGTTCAGTGAAAGTATTAGGTTGTTGCAAAAGTTTTTTCCGGATTTTTATTCCAACACAAAAACGATTGAACTTAAATGACAGATTCAGCTCATGCAGATGCCGGGCAATGGGAAAAAAATAAACACTATCAGTGTGGCCAAATATCACAATCGTATCCATGGATTCGCTCTCGCGTATAGAGTTGTATAAAGGGCATTTCTGAATGGTCTGTACAAACTTTCAAGATATGTTCCAAAACAAGCATAAAATTTTATATGAACATGGGGCCGAAAACTTTTTTTTCTAGAATTATAACGGGTTGAAGGTGTCCTGCAGTAGGGTAGATGTACCAGTAGTTGACAGTGTACCAGTAATTGAAAATTTACGATTTAATGGCTTTTAATAAAATAATTCAAGAACAGAGACTGGTATTGCCACCTGGTATTAAACAATGTATTAGGTTTCCCAGAACAACAAAAAAACTAGGAAATTTGCTCCCTATTATAACCGCAAACACATGTTGATTGTTCAATGCCTTACAGAGTCGAAAAAACCTTGTAATGAACCACTACGCGAGGGTTTGATTACTTGAACCTTTTTGTGTAATCAGTGGATAATACTTCTAGTAGTAACAGAATTTCAGATGACCAATGTGTTAACTGTTTTAATCCACCGTCAACTACTCGAACCCAGATATGTAGTGTCACTAGTAATTGACATAACCTTTCAATTATTGATAATTTCTGTGTTTAAAAAAAAACGAACAAAAATGTACTAATGTGATATAGAATAGAGAGTAATAACAAAGGATACATGATGGTTTAAGTGTAACTTCTTAATTTCCAGTAATTGGCCTAGCTGTGTCAATTATAGGAACTTGACTGTCAATTTCTAGATCATCCACTTTGACATAAATCCTCTGGGCCTTATTCGCCGATTCTTTTTGTTGGTCCTGAATCTCGTCACAGAGATGATCAACAAATAGCCCATGACAAGTTATCTTCCAAGAAGTAAACTACTACTGGTATTCTTTTTCTTAAGATAAGAAGAACAATCGTCAAAAATCAAATTTTTCTACGAACAGTTTGCTGTCCAAAAATCAAATTTTTCTAACGATATTGCACTACTGGAAAACACCTTCATTTTCTACGGCCCTTGCACTCTACATGGGGGTGGACTGATTTTATTTATTATTTCAAAGGAGAAGAAGTAAATGATCTATATGAACAAGTTAAGTTTTAAAAAACACAAATTTAGTTAATGTTATACTAACTAATGTATACTTTACACATTCTTAAAATAATGTCAGTTTTTTGAATGTTGTCAATTTTTTGATAAAAATATATAATAAAAATGTGTAATTAAAATATTGTCAATTACTGGCGAAACTGCCTGTCAACCTCTGGTGCATTAACTGTCAATTACTGGTGATTCGTGCATTAGTTAGGAAAAAAATTAACTTAATATCTTTTAAGGATATAATAATTGTTTAGAGATTGGCATATTCTGCATTATATTTACAACTTAATGGTATAAGTAGAAATGTTTCAAAATGCAATTTGATTTACGTACACAATTTCGTTTCACAGTAATGTCTTAAACTGTCAATTACTGGTACATCTACCCTAGATGAAATTAACGTTAAAGCGTATAGGATTTCCTAGGAATGCTCAAAATGGCCTCCGGTAAATTCCAAGGAAGCCGTATACATTGGCGAACCCATTGAAAAATACTAGGTGTATGGCTGTATTTCAGGTCGGTAACAGCGAAGAATGGTGCTCCAAGAACGTTTCGAATCTGATGTTGAAGAGAGCACAATTTTCTTCCAACGGTTCTTTGACACCTTCAAACGTTATAACTCTAGACAGAAGCGTTTTCGACCCCATGTTCATTTGATATTTTTTGGTTGTTTTGGTTCCTGGAATATATCAAACACTCGGTTTAGACACAAACGATATTAGATTTAGTAGCAATGAATTCATGAAAAGAAAAACACTTCATGCTGACAAATAAAAAAAAAACTTTATTTCAGATGCACTTTATGATAAAGTGACCAAAAAACAAGAAGAACAAGAAGTACGGCACTAATTTTTTTTACTATTATAGAACATTTACTAATTCATGTCATATTTGCGAAAACATGCCATTTAATAATCAACGGTAAAGTAAGAAAGAAGAAGAGAAAGAATTTTTTTTCAGTAATTTTAATTAGAAGAAGCAGAAGCCCTCCTGGTGTCGCCTTCTATTTTTCTTTTAAATGTTCTCTTTTTTTAATTTTTTTAAAAAAGACGAATAAGCTGAGCTGAGACTGCAATTAATCTTCCGTCGTTGATCTAGAATTTAGAAAAAAACCTTTTAGTTTTATGTTTACATACTC
The DNA here is from genome assembly GCA_023313115.1 of Rhysida immarginata. Classification (NCBI taxonomy): domain Eukaryota; kingdom Metazoa; phylum Arthropoda; class Chilopoda; order Scolopendromorpha; family Scolopendridae; genus Rhysida; species Rhysida immarginata. Next base: position 1,013,678 of record JAHWFO010042181.1, on the reverse strand, counting down.
CAGGCTTAAGAACATTGAGCAAACCTACCGCCACTTGTGCCACACTCTTGAACGCCTTGTTCGGCTGACTTTCGGTCCAGTTGTTCGGGTACTGTGTCTATGCAGTATAAAAATTATATATAAAAAAAACAAACAAAGCGTTAGTTCTAACATATACGATAGTTTCATGGCAATATCTTTTTGAATTAAGAACGGAATGAAAAACACCTTAGATCGATGGTTTTTCCAGTTACTTTTTAATTTACATGTTTTCAAAAATATTCTTACGTTCTTGGACAAACTCACTTTTTACTGATTTCTTTATAACTGTGTACGCTTGTTTTGCTGCTTAGCTTTATCTCTGGGTCATTCAAGACTGAAACATGGCGTAATTTTTCACAATCATCTGGAGTGTCTTTCAATTTTTCCTCTGACTCCTTGGAATCCTGGAGAACTCTGGATGAATAAAAGAATGGAACAGGTCCTTTGACGGGAAGAACGGTTTTGTTCGAGTTGGTGCTCGAGTACCTGAAACCATTGCCAGCCTTCCAAGCACCGGATATTTTTCTTGTAGCTTCGCACTTGGAGGCCCCTTTTTTACACGGAGGGCGTTGAGTCTTCTTTCTTCGCAATGAATAGTGACCACCTATTTCTGGCGAAGATTGGCTTTCATAATTACTGGACTGTACGTGTTCAAAATTGCAAAATGGTACTGGAGACAAAGAAGTATCGATGCACCAAAAGTCTTCATTTGAAACCACATTTTTCATTGTCCTTCCAATGAGGGACGCACATTTGTTAAGGCTTTCGGCAATGTAGGCAGCATCCGTCGACATGTAAAGCTTGCTGTAAGCAGCAAATTGTTGACTAAACATAAAACAGTCATCAATGAATTTTTTCAACGTTTGTTCTTTCGTGTCGCCTGTAGATAATTTGGCGTCATCCATACCAGGATTCATTTGGAATGGATTCTCTCGTCCAGAAAGCTTTGATTTTTCAGTTTCATCGAATTTGCGTTCGTCACATTCCGTCATACAATAAACGGTTGCTGTATTATCCGAAATAATTCGAAGCTCATCGTTGATTTTGGATGGTTTTCTTTCCACTTTTCTTTTGTCAAGAATATTTTTGCGAGCAGCTTCTATCTCTTCCAGAAGAGAGAATGTCTTTGTATCATTTTGGGCAAGAGCACTTTCTTCTCCACACGGAGAGAGATTATTGTTAATCGAATCCTTAATCGGCTGAAAAAACTGTTCGCTAAAGGCTAAATTCTCAGTGGATGGATAAGTTGAAACTGTTTGTATAGGTTTTTGCAATCGTTTTTCCTTCACAAGACATTCCTGGCATTTGTGACCTTGGCAACCATATCGTCTGGCCTCATGACGAAGACCTTGCAACAACTGGAAAAGCAATTCTTGAATTCGCCTTAGCAAATCTAATTGCTTACATAATTCCAATCGACCAGTATCGATTTCAGTTTCAGTGACCTCATTTGGATTTGCCATTTTATTTTCTTCAGATAATACAGCCTGCTGTTCCTCAAAAGGGACTCCTCCGTTGAGGTTATTATCTCCTCCAGCAGCCATTCTTTCTGTACAGTTATTGTCCAATCTATTCTTATCAAATGTTGAAGTGAAACTCAAATAAGTGTCTCGAGGTTTGCTGAAAAGCGAATGTTTGGCTTGCGTTTCATATTTGGATTTATCAAGATAGTTCCTATCTAATAAGTCTTCTGTTTCATTTTTACTTTCAATTAACTTTTTATCGATTACATCTTCATCACTTGTCTTTATAGTTTCACTGGGATTGTGATGCAGTCTTTGTTTCTGGCAACACTTACAAAGGTTCTCCCTTTCATTTATATCTTCTGAATATTCTGGAAATGTTTGATTTATGTCGTACAAATGTTCATATTTATGATCTAATGACGTTTTTTCATCTGGAAGAATGTCGTAATAGTGATATGTAGATTTAGGCCTGTGTCTTGAATAATAATGACACCCACAAGGCTGATAGTGATTGCTTCTTCCAGCAGGCATTCTCTCAATCTTATATTTGTCATCGAAGGACGCTTTAGCTAGAAATTTCGATGCTGGCTGAAAATTTGTATAATTATCATAAGTTTGTCGGGCCCTGGAGTATTTTTCATCTGAATTTATGATTAATTCGTCTGAACTGGAATTATTATATTTGTTTGACAAAGAATGACTGCAAGCTTCGCAATCAACTTGGTTCTTGTGGTTAAAATCAGAATCTTCTTTGCTCGAAGATAACTGACAAACATGATACAGTCTTGAATGTTTTTTAGAGAAATTGGAACGATTTGACAAAGTCTCTGGACACCGATGAGATTGCTTCTTGTTGACTAAGTAATCATCATAGTAATCAGCTATACCCAGCCGTTGTCTCGTTTGCCGGCGTTCTAGTTGCTCCGGTGATAGGCTAAGGGGCCTCTCGTAGAAGGTTCTCTTCTTCTCCTCAGATGGAACGTGGCTTGCACCAGCTGCTTTTCGATTATTGTCAGTGTCTGGCGCATTTAAGACGCAGATATGTTCTAGCGTTCTACTACTGTTACCGTATTTAGAAAGGGTGCTGCTGCTGTTTGGCTTGCATCTTTGGTCATTTAAACTCGCATTATATTCTGGCCGGCAATAAGAATCACAGGGACGGGAATGAGAACCCGTCCACTGCTTTTCACTTTTATAATCATTCGTATCACACGCAAATTTCACCCTACGTTGAGCACCCTCACATTTACAACAGGTACAGGACTTCGAAAGAAACCCATCACTGGGTAAGGTCGTTTTCGGGAGCCCTGTCTTGTCCTTCGACTTATCGTCGCTCTTCTGCTTTTGTACTATCCTGCGATGGCATCCACACAAGGGCGACGTGTAATGTTGGTTGTATCTTCTATTCGAATCACTTAATTGAGACATCCCCAATAGTGTTGTCAAGGATTTGCATTTAGTTCGTTATAAATTTAGAAAGGCAGCACAGCCAAAAACAGATTCATTCTGGAAATAAAAATAAAAAAAATGGTTTAATACTTTGTATTCTTTTAATTTTTTTTACCCATTTGATTATAAAAAAATGCCATTTATTTAAATCGTGAAGTGTTTTAATTGTCCATTATTAAAAATATTAGGGTTTAAGTTAAAATCGTTCGTGAAACTGAACTTTAAATTCAGAAGTTAAGAATAGTGTAAAACATTATTTGTATATCCCATAAGGGCATTAAAAAAGGGTATCTTATTTCTGATAAAGAAATTAATTCACGAACCTTGTCAAACGCAATTTGCCTGATTTAACCTTCAGCAGTTCATTCTCGATTTTCTCTATCGGAAATAAAAATTGAACAATTTAACGCGACTAGCATCATTTCAAAAGAAAAGGCAAAAGAAACTTGCACTGTTTATCAAATTAATTTTTAAAAAAATTAAAGAAAAAAGGTGAAAAACTCTTCAGTTTCCCTCCATATCCTAATGTGGCCGATTAATTTTTTTTTTTGAATCTGTGCAAACGAACAGCCAATAATGAAATAGTGTGATTTCCGGTGTAAACAATCAGAGCTAGCATGCCAATAAACTCAGCTGAAAATAAAAGTTCTTGTATTCTTGTCAACAAATAATTTCAAAAATAGTTGTTCTCTAGATTTTTAAAATACATAAAAGACAAATCCCTTTTAAACACTGTTTAAGACGGAAATTTCTGTAAGTCTTGAGTATCATTGAAGACTTGGCCTTGGTTACCATCATATCTGTTTAATGTCTTTGTTTCATTAAAAGGAGAAATAACCCATAAAATTCTGGAACCATATTAAGAAATATTCCATGCTATCTATAGAACAACAATTGATGGACTAAATACAGAGGAGCCAAAAAAATGTATATGCATTTTAATACATGTTATGGCCTTTTCTATATAGCAAAATGGAAAGTTTGTATCTCAAGATATTACATGCACTGAATGAAGACAACTACGATCATTACTACCGAACATGAGAGTTTGCCAGGACAATGGTCAGTTGTAGTTCGCGGTAATCAAAAGAAGTGTCTTGGCGATTATGGTTAACACTTTGAGTATCTGTTGTAATTGTGGAAGCCAAAATCCCTTGATATCGGTAGATTTTTCTTTTGCTGAAGTGTCTATACATTTCGTAAATTTCGACAACGTTATCGAAGATTTCGCTAAAAGGAAAACAAGAAAAAAACGACTTTGTTGAATGTTGTAGTTAATTTTTTTTTTCACTTCGGAAATAAATATGGTGTCCCAGATTTTTCACTTGTTTCACAATAACTTTGTATATTGACTATAATGTTTAATGAGTAAAGAATCCATATAAAACTATTGGAAAGTAAGCAAAATAAATTCACAGAAAATTTATCTTTTGTTTCTGAGTTACCAAATATAGTTTCTTTTTCTCGTAATCAGTGATTTTCCAGTTTCTTTTATAAATGTAATAACTGAAACTCATCTCATAATTTTACACAGCGATACACTGCACTAGCCCCTAATTTGGTGGAATTCAATAAACCTCAGAGGAAATAAACAATATCAGTGTTGTCAAGTGGATTTGCCCAAACGATATTAGATTTAGTAGCAATGGATTGATGAAATTATAACTTGCTTTCCTGAATACTGATTTTACTATATGTACAGTTGATGGGTACTGTTTTGTTTTTATTCGAGAAGAGGGGAAAAAACCGAGAGACAGACTTGGGCGGAGTAACTGTTCAATTTCAATGCCTCTGATGTATCATACTATTGAATATTGTTTCATAATCGTAATCTTCTGAAATGGTAATCTTTGAAGCAAGATCAAAAGAATATGGAGGGTGTTGAAAGTTTTTCCCAGTCGAGTTCCAAATCTTGGTGCAGTTCTATGAACAGTTGTCACCAGGGGCAAATTCGGATTTCAACATTCTCTTAGCCTCTTTTCAGCATCTTTCCCCCTCTTGGCACCTTACAAGCAGGCGCCAAGGCAGACACACCCCTCCAGTTGCGGTCCTGTACAGGTAATAATGATATTATTTGCGGTAGAATGGACACAGGACGAATTGAAGTGGCCATTAGGCAAATTCCTAACATGACAATGACAGCTGTCCAGAAGGCAATCACCTATCGAAGGCCAACACTTTGAAAATATTTTAAAATAACCTATGTACGATTTTGGAACTCAGGACTTAAATTACATGTAGTAATCAACCCTTTTGAGTTTAGAAATAAAAAAGCTCACTAATTGATTTATCTGTGACTTCTCAACACGATGGTGGGAAGGTAGCATACAAGTCTTCATCCTCATTTATCTCACACAATTTTCTTATGAATCAGTTAAAGTAAACATGGATTTAGACTAATTTTGGGATGCTCTACAAGTTCGTAATTGGAAATTTTCTTTTATCTCTGATAGGGAAAAAGTTACGGTTTGAATGACCTTGAAGATGACCTTGAAGGTCACTTTTGAGGTCGGAAATGGAAAGCCCACGATTCATTTGCTATAAGACATTTTTGTTCTATCTAATGCATCGTCTATAGACATTTTTGTTCTAGAGTGCTAGACTTTTTGGACACCCTGTATATATTTTTTTTTTTTACACGTGCTAATTTCAAACTCACGGTTATGTGGTGGCGCATCAGTGCAAATCGCTTAAGAACTTCCTGCTCGCTCTATTGTGGGAACTCTCTTGCTCTCCTTCACCATGCCTTGTGGGATGCTTATGGCGGTACGCTACAAATGTTTTCATGGATTTTTGCTATTGTTTTGATAGGATTGTGCGATATTTAATTTTGTAATATTGATATTTAGCAGATTTGGATTCCTATGCGAATGAAAAGCTCTATAAATTTTTCTATTTCTGTTTTGTGCTCTATTTATGAATGGTTGGAAAGGTTTAATACTTGTCAAAGATGACACTGACAAACTGAGAATTGAAAAGGTAAATGAGACATATTGGTATTATTATAATTTATGTATTCCTGGGAGTAGCATTCCCTAATTTTGATTCCATTGGTTAGATGGGTCGGTTAATGTTAACTATCGTCTAAGCACATCGCGCGATGACTGATCATGCGACCAAGGTAAATGAATTTATTTTTTAAAAACTGGGGGGCTGAGCCCCCCAGACCCCCTCCCCCCTCTAACAAACTGATATATACCCCCTTTTCTATTTAGTCACAGTAAATGGCTAAGCAGTGAGGGTTATGTTAGTATTAACCAAAATGGGATCCAAAAATTATATTCAATTGATTTTATTGCGATATGCATAGTTGCATTTCTAATCTAAATAAATCGAGGTATGTACAAAAAATAATCGACTAAACATGCATAACTAAAAAGAAAGATTTACTAATTAAAAATCTTCATCATTAAAAACGTGTAAATGAAAATGAAGATAAAAAATTTTCCCCAAATTTTAAATCAAAAAAATTCCTTGATCATGGACTCGTATGCAATTTGCAAGGGTGAAATTGTGTTTTTTCACTTGTATCTGCCATTTGATGACTTGGAAATACAAGGTGTGTCAGTTCAATATCCGGTGCGTAAAATGTAAACAAAAATTCAACATGTCGAGACACTGTTTGCATGAGTCACCTATCGCACTGTAGCTGCATATATTTTATTGTAATAGCGTAAAGGATTCTTGTTCAGACGTGCATGTGAACAAATATCGTCGAGAAAAAAAAATGGAAAAATCAGCCTGCATTAAATTCTGCCTTAAGTTAGGTAAATCGGCTATGGAAACGCATCAGATGTTGAAAACTGCCTACAGGAACGATGCTCTATCCTGAATGGGTAGGTTCGAGTGGTCTGGTTGTTTTCGTGATGGTCATGAAGATGTTTCAGATGACCCATGCCCTCGAACGCAAGACACCACTGAGAAAATCATGAAACTCATATGAAGCTGTTTTGGGTCATCTAGTGCAAAGAGTTTGCAGAGTGAGGCCAGAGTTTCATGAAACGGGAAGTTGGGTTCTTCTTCATAACAAGTGTGATGCGATTTCTGGTCAAACCCAGCATCACAGAGCACAACCACTTGGCCTATTCTCTGGATTTGGCCCCTCCAGACTTTTTCCCACAGATGAAAAGCTCAAGATGTTTCTGACATTGAGAAAAATTTGACATTGGAACTCGAGAGGATTTTGTCTGAGGACTTTAAAGTGTATTACAGAATTTTCATTTTAAACTTCCCATTTGTGAGTATTTGTATTAGTCCGGGTATTTTAATTGCCACGCATTGTATTAATATTGGCTGAGATCAAAAGACCGTAGCCAGTGAGAAGAGTTAGCAAGAATTTCTTACAGGACTAAACATCTTTTTCTTGATTAGGGTGGTTAGGACTAACTGGTTAGGCATAGGAGCACTAACTGTCATTTTCGTCCATGTGAAAACGACGTCACAGTTGCCTAACCCAGATTTTGGACCGACCAATTGCTAACTCTTCTCACTGGTGAGGGTTTTGACCATTTTAGAAAATGCATCCTCATTACCTCATTAGAAATAATTCATGAGAACGAAAGAACCAGGTACAGCATGTTCGGTTCACCACCTCGAATGTTTGTTCGTCTGCTCCATTCTACGAAGATTACTGGCAGCTACCCAGCATTCCTGATCCCGAAGAACTGTGGTTTACTTTTTCTGAACCATGGATCAATCATTCATCTTAAAGGACTGCTCAAAAGAACTGGTTCATTCGCAAGCGATTTGTCACTATAGCTAACCTGCTCTGATTGTTTAATATACAAACTACAGGGGAGGGGGAGGGAAGTCAGAATTTCACTTATTTTTTACATATTTTTATTTTAATTTTTATATTTTTCCTTGCTCTTTTAGTTATCATTAATAAATTATTGTTTTCTTTTTCAGATTCTAGATCATCCAAATGGATCTAGTCTATACTGTTTCCCGGAAATTTTCATTCAAATCACACTTTGGTGCTGAATGGTAATAATAATAATAATAAGCATATTTGATCTTTTTAAAGTACTGGAGGAGAAATAGATGATATTAAAAAAAAAAAAAAAACTGTTGTAAGTTCTTCAGGCAACCAATTTAAAAGAAACACAAAAAAAAAAGCAAACAATTCGTCAGCTTCAAAATTGGGAGGTAATGCTAGCCCCCTCCTCCGTTCAAAATTCAGTTCTTTGCAACATGGTTTGATAGTGCTTTTATTGGTAGATTGTAGATTGTTTTTAAACATTAATTTAGAAGATGTAATGAAAGAGGTGGTTGTAGCTCAGTTGCTGATCGGTAACAATCAGTGGAGTTAAGCAACGATAGCACGGTCAGCCACTGGATCAGTGACCACAAGTGGATTTTCATACCCCCCCCCCCCTCCCCGTGCTTCAGGGAGCACGTTAAGCTGTCGGTCCCAGCTGCTGCTGACACCTTATAGCAGTCGTTAATTAACATAGGAAGGCAATGGAAAACCACCTATGTAAATAATTGCCAAGAACACTTGATTAAATCTGGACCTGTCAAAGGACAGAACACTCTTGTATTGTCTATAATGAAATCTACTAGTATTTGGAAAGACTAGTCCCACCCCTCCCTCTTTCAAAATTCCTGTACAAACCAACACAAACTCAGTTCTGTCGACCCTAAAGATTTTTTAAAAAATATTTTATTTAGAGATACTGTATTCTATAACCAAACTTCCCATTGTTGTATCTCCTAAACAATTGTTGAACAAAGGAAGATTTTTGCTGCACAGTAATACTTTTGACAAATAAGTGTGTAATTATATAGCTAACTCTTATGCTATGTTCACACTATACCTTGATCACATTCAAGAAGAACTGTGTGGCCTGCTTCAGTTGCCAAACCATGTTTACAGCTTGGTTAAGAGTCAGTGGTTAAGTGAAAGCTCAGGAGCGAGTGGTCTAATGAGGAAACCAAAGCTCTTATATACGTTTGGGGAGAAAAATTTTCAGACTTGAGAAAGGCTAAACGTAACCCCCATTGTGTACGAGCACATATTGAAGGTTCTGTTCCCTCCCTCGTAATTTCATTAATGGCAAGATTTGATACCCACGGACGCCAGTTGCTACCCTCATCGCCATTTATTGATGCAATTGCGAGGAAAAAAAACATAGAAAACGCCATTTCACTAGGTAACCGTCATTTCCCTTGAATGCAGTGTGAATCAAAAGCGCTTGATTAATTAAGTAACCCAGTCTACTGACTGCATGATTAGCTCACAGTCCAAACATGGTACTGTATAAGAATATTATTATTATTATTTTAAATTGCTATTTAATGTTTCTAATGTTGCTTGAAATTTTAAATATTTATACATTTAAGAAAGTGAATATCCATTAATTATTAATTGTTTTAGTAATTAATTAAAATCTAAGGTGATAAGTTAAATTCAATATTTAATCAGGATGCATGAAGGAAATTCCATATGTGCTATATCAAGTCGAAACACAATTGCATTTACATCTAATACAAAACTCGATGATTCTACTGGGAGATCTTGGCGATGTCATGTCTACGTTGCAGATTTAAATCTACCTTGGGAAGTCCATAGGTCAGTGGTTTCTTTTTCATTCTTTATATCCCTTCCAAATCACATGTATAAATTTGGCAAATATTAAATTAAACTTTAGGAGAATATCGACATTGTTTTTTTTGATTTGGATATTCGGTAGGATAAAATGTGAAGTGACACTTGCAGAGGTTTTCTGAACTCAGCCCAATCTGGCCCAATGAAGAATTGGCTGGAAGAGCAGCAAATTTCTGTCCCAGTGTCCCAGATATGAATCAGAAAATGAAAGAGAAAAATTTCAGGACTTACATCAAATAAAATAACTGATTTACGCAGTATAGTGCAAGATGATGGAGTTCAGAAAATTGCTACGAGTGTCGCCTCTTTGGAAAAATACAACCACAAGGTTGTCACCACGAATTGCTGTTGAGTCATATTCCCTTCATCTATTCCTATCAGAACTTTTTGTTACTTAAAGGAGAACGAGATCCTGAAAGTCCTTATGAATAACATTTCTTAATCTATCATCACACAAAAAGCTTACTGTATTCCACACAGTACAACTGGAAGATATTCTGAACACAGAAAACTTAACAACAAAAAAGATTGAGAATTGGAATTCACTCAGAAACTACAAAGTGTGGCACTTAAATACCCAGACAGAGATCATTGAATCTTGCCTGGATATTTGCTTAAAGAAAATATGTGTGGAAGTCCTATAAGTCTACAATTTTCACTTTTCTGAACCATTTCCTTAATAATTGTCATATATAATTTAAATGTTTTAGTTGATATACACCGTATTACTTGAATAATATTAAGCAAAACAATTACATTACTTTTTAATGGCTGTAAACAGATTGTTGCTATGGGCAATTTGGCGACGTGTTCTAGCGCTAGATCGAGATATTGTAAGTGGTCAAATAATAGAGATTTGACTGGAATTTCTCGAAAATTAAATATTTCTTATAAGAAAAATATCGCCTTAAGAAATGTTTTTCTTGTATCTGAGATTTTTTTTTGGAAGTGGGGAACCCTGTTTAGCCCCTTGTCTTGGAGATTACAAGACAAGAAATTTGTAATTTAAACTGTAGCCAGAGAAGCATATCAACTTATCCATTGGAAGAAGGAACTTTAAAAACCTCTTAGGAAAAAAAAGCATAGGAAAGAAAAGGAATTTAAAAAATCTCTTAAATACTGTATATCAATAATTTTTGTACTTTAATTTTTTGATTTATTCTTTATAATTTAATGCTAATTTATGGAAAAAATTATTAAAATTAAATAGTACAATGGGCATTGTAATAATGGAATAAGTATTCATAAGAGTAGGGATTGATAACTTGCTATGATAATAACAATTTATCTACTTTTACGATCTTGTGTCTTTTCTAACAGCTTGTCTTCTTTTACCATTAATATCTTAAAATGATGTGTATTTTGCAGAGTTTTAAGTCATGATGAAGAAATCACATGTCTTGAATGGGACACAAGTGGGAGCCGTTTGCTTGTGGCTGATATCATTGGAGAAATTCAAATATGGACCATGAAGGTTGTCAATAAATTTGAAATATTCTATATCATTTAAGTAGGTAAATGAACGTGAAAATGTTTTTAAGAAAATTTGTATGAGCTTTATAAATCAAAATGCTTACATGTGAAAGTCATGGCTTCTGTGTCTTTGAATACATGTATGTTAGAAAGCATCATACTACTAGAGAAAAGTAGTAGATTCCAAAATCAGTGTAGTTGTCATTGTTTTTCATTTTTTTTTTCTTCTTAACCCATATACATCATATGAATGTGCATCATGTAAAGCAAAACTGAAACAAATAATAAGTGTCTGACAAATCTGACAGTAGCGGAAGAATGGAGCATTTATTGGTTTCAAATGTCCATCTGTCCCCTTCATAGTTTCTTCATATTTTCACAAAGACAGTTGAAATTCAGAACATTTTTTACGTAGTTTACTAACAGCATGCACCCCTTTGCTATTTAATTTGGTTTTGATTGATCCACTGGGATCGGAGTTATGGGGTAGAAGTTAGGGGGGACCAAAAGGTCTATGTGTATTTAGGTAAGTAAAAAAATGAAATTCAATATGCAAATTTCTCTACCCAAGATCTACATTACTATGAAGTTTGGGTCAAAAAGTCCCAGAGGACTTGGAGTTGTGAGGGTAGCAGTCACTACATCTTTAGAACTATGGCAACATAGAGCATGTGATATATCATTCGATTGGAAATGATGAGAAACGAAAGACGATAGAGCTCTTTTACAATTTCTAAATATGTACTAAGTCTGAGAAAATCAATTCTTTGATTAAAAAATTGGGGGTGTTAAAAAGTGAAGATACAGTTTCATCATTTTATCTTTGAAAACTAATAGTCATGAACATCACTTTTGTTATGTTTGCACATACAGTAAACCTCCTAAAGGTACTGATATACAAATTTAGAAACTGTAGAAAATCAATGTGAAATTCTATATTCTCTGATTGAAATCATTCCATATTAAGATTATATTAGGATTCAAGTGTTTTTTAGTCTGACCATATTATTATAATTCTAGAGTTCATCCCAGGCATTTTTAGAATAGCGCAACATCCTGCCTGCCCCTTCGAGCTGTTCTGTTTTGTTTTTTTTTTCCGCTCAAATTACCTCAGTCACTTCAAAACTGCATTCTTCTTGTCCCATCTTCCCCCTGAAAATTATCTTCCTGTTTCCTTTCAAATTATATAGGCCTGCCCTCACTGCATTGGACAGTTGTTAGGAAAAATATTTATAATATTTTCTTCATCTTAAATTGTTTACAGTAAAGGAACAACAGCATCAATGGCAGTGGCATAATTCCTTTGAGGTGCCTTCGTGGAGATAAAATCCTAAAATTGGGGAATGTGTGGGGCACTATTAAATATGGTTAAGGTTTGTTATTTCAGCTCTTCAAGCATCGTTTGAAGATTCTGTTGATTTTTATTTATTTTTGGAAAAATAATTGATTTGATTTTTTTAACAGCTCGAAATGACGGACTCATCTGACCAAAGTAAACATCCCCTCCGATTTAATAGCTAACATTGCAAATTTCTCGCAAATATTTGATTAAACGTTTTTGGGGATGTTCAGATGTTAAGCTTATGCTTAATTTTTTTTTTAATCGTTTCTAATTTGGGCTACTTGCAGAAAAATTATTTGTTAATGTATGTGATTCAATGTCTGATATATTTTTATAGGATTTTCTGCTGAATGATTGGACACGTTTTTCCACTTCAACGTTTCCTGGAGAGCACATCCTGTGTGCAGTTTGGTTTCATAATGGGAAAAAGGTAATTGGAAGAGAAATGCGGTCTAATTAAAAACTTTTTTTTTTTTTGAAATAAGCGCTTCTGTTTACAATTGTAGTATTCTTTATTTCAGATAGTTTTAAATTGTGAAAAGAAGGATAATATCCAATATGCTGAAAAGTTTACTCATGTTCGATTTGGTCCATCTGTTCGTCACATTGGAGGACGACCACGTGAAGGCTGCATTGCAATTGGTGCAACAGGAATGGTATATCAATAATAGCTTGCTCTTCTTCTTGTCTATATGAAGATATTAAGAAATATAAATCAGAAAAAAAAATAATTTTTCAAAAAATTACATGACTTTCATTTGCAGTATTTGTTTCACATTAATGAAATATGTAATTCACGTTTGTTCATGTACTAACAGAGGACCCGGCAATGCCCGGGATAATTATGCTTGTAGGTAAACAGAACAACCTCAAAAAGCTAAATTAAATCTCCAAATTGGTTAAATAATAACTCAATGACTACAATATAGAGCGAAGGGACTCTCCATTCTCAGAAAAATCTGAAAGACAGGAATTTACCTCTTCACTGAAAAAATCCATTCTAGGTGATATACTGGGACATGATGTACCGAAAAAAATTTTTTTAAAAGCTCACAGTGGATGAACCTCTCCAAGGATGCCTTCTAGTCTAAATAATTTTTTGCTCACGTAATCTTATTTTAGATGTACACTTGATGCTGTTGCAATTTTCTTTCTTCTTTCGATGTCTTGAAGCAAAAATTGGCCATTCACCACTTTGTATAGTCTAGTGGTCACCGATTCTTCTATTTACTTGCTTACCATTTGCTCAATACAGCACGGAGCTAAAGGAGTGCTTCCTCTATCGTCTTTCACTCTTTCTCAATAGTCTGCCTACTCATTATCTCCAGTTACTGATCATTCTTAAAGATTTTCAAGAAATTGTTAAGTACTAAGAATTTTCTTTTCTAAGAAAAGCCTGAATAACAGGAATTCTGTGCATTGAATTCTATATTACACAAACTTTGCCTTGCATTGTTGGTCATGAGACATATAATGTTGATCCTTGCATAGTGTTGGTGCATTGTGTGTTGACACCATTGTTGATACCTATTGTTGCACAAACTTTTATTTGCATTGTTGGTCATGAGATATACGAGGTCTGTTCAAAAAATACGTAGACTGTTTGAATTGCGCGGGCCCTGTTGGTCCCAATCAAAATCGCTTGGTGTCGCCATCTTCTGACAGATCCACTGATTACAAGGCAGTTTTTTGATTGCAAATACAGTAAACTCCCGATTATCCGCGAGCGGATTATCCGCGCGTGGTACGAAAAGTGATAAAATACGTACTAAAAAGTTAGACCGAACTGACAAGTTTTTTTTAGTGCAAAACGCGCGCAGGCCTTCTCCGAACTCGTACAGTAGGCTGGCACGCAATCTAGTACTGTATTTTTATCTCCGAGCCACTGACAATACGCAGCCACTTCAGTATTGAGTGAGTGCTGACGCTCAAAAGAGAAGTTATCATTTGAACAAATTTATAATGCTGACGAGTCTGGACTCTTTTGGAAATGCCTTCCTGCCCAGAAGATGCTAATGCACAGGCGCGGATGACACACGAAGAGGCTTTACAACACGTCGACGGACTGCTCCATTATTTAGAGGAACAAGACGAAGACGCGCAGTTGGCTGAAAAACTTATGCTACGCAAAATTCTATCGCGGATCAAGAAAAAATGTTTCCAAAGCAAGAAACAAAAACAAGTGACTGACTTTTTTAAGAGGGTGTAAGACTGACTTTTTTAAGAGGTAAGATTGTTTTACGTCTTACTGTATGGTAATACTGTATTAAATAAACTGATTTTTCATGTTATAATTGTTTTCTCTTTTATTCTCTTCCATTTTCAACATTTTTGCGGATTATCCGCGTTTTTCGTTATCCGCGGTAGCCGCGCCACCCAATTCCGCGGATAATCGGGAGTTTACTGTATCAGTATTGGTTGATTAGCTACGCGGTTGTTTGTGAAGTGTGTTTTTTTTCGTTTGGCGGATTTTTAGAATGAGTGACTTGAACGAGCAAAGAGTTGCTGTGAAATTTTGTGTTAAACTCGGAAAAACTGCCACTGGACGAGTGGAAAAGGCCAGAAATGTGGACGAGAGGTGACTGGTTGTTTCATCACGACAACGCTCCAGCCCATTCAGCCCTCAGAACTCGAGAGTTTTTGGCCAAACACTCGATCACTGTTCTTCCTCACCCACCCTACTCACCTGACCTCGCTCCTTGTGACTTCTTCTTGTTTCCCAAACTCAAAAGACCTTTGAAAGGAAGGAGATTTGAGACGATTCCCGACATAAAGGCAAATGCGACGAAGGCGCTGAAGGACATCACAAAAGAAGCGTTCCAGGACTGTTTCCAAAAGTGGAAACACCGTTGGGATAAGTGTGTGCGTCGGGGAGAAGAGTACTTTGAAGGGGACCCAGATGTGTAACTTCTGAATAAAGTATATTTTGTTTTATGACGTCAGTCTACGTATTTTTTGAACAGACCTCGTATATTGTTGGTCCGTGCAGAGTGTTTGTGAATTGCGTGTTGATACCATTGTTGCAAAAACTTTGTCTTGCATTGTTGGTCATGAGATATTTCTCATTAATATGCCCTGCCATAACCATGAATATCGATTTTTTGTCAATAATTATTATTTTTTGGAAATCTGAGGTAGACAGTGACCTTCCTCATTCTTTGAAGATCATGTATGCGAAATTTTATCAAGATCGGAATAAAACTGTAGATTTGTATAAAAAACAAACAAACAAACATCCTTCTTTATATATATAGAAGATAATTCATGGATCAGTTTTTGGAGTGTTGTAAAATTGCGAGAAATGATCATGTGGTATCACATTTGGGTCATTCCATGTCAAACTAGCAAATGGTTCCTTTAAATTTTAACTTAAAGTTGATAAAGGTTTGAAAGAAGGATACCTCATAGACCTCATTGTTGAGGCACTAGAGCCTCCCTTATAGACAGCTATTTTGTAACACTTTGCAATTAATGAATATTTGGCCAAGTTTGATGGTTCACTGTTTTACATTAAAGATGGTTTTTAGTTTGAAAATTAGGTTGTTTGGCCAAGTCAGTTTTTCCTACAGAAGTCAAAAATAATATTATCGGTGGCCAAAATTCATTCAATTTTTTGGAATTTGCTACCAAAGTCACTAAAAAAAAACTATTGCAGCAAATGTTAACCCAACTTTGAAAGTCATTAGTTAAGAAACAGTAAACTTTCATGGCTTGATATTTTAGGGTTACACTTAGTAGGCACCCGAGTGACTCCTATACAAATGAGAGCTGTCTTGATCCTACAGTTTCTGAGATATTGTTAAAGAAAGTGGACTCCAAAAATTTTATGCACAAATTTAGCTAACTTTTGAAACAAAATATGTCTAAATGTGTCATCCCCAATTTTATTTTGAGTAATTTCATTGAAAAGAGCAGACTTTTTTCTAGAAGAAACTTGTTTTTTTATTCTGGGATCTTCATGGGATGACTAGAAAAATCAGTTTAAACATGACCCATTGCAGCTTATCGAGTGATTAAGTGAAACAAGGCCAGACCTCTGTGTGTTGTTATGAAGTCCATATATGCATATAATCCCTACTTTGGTCCATGGTGGCTAAGCCACTACCAGTTTTTGCCAAATTGGTAACTCCATCACCAAGAGGCTACACCCAGCAGCCAGACAAGATGAAATAATAAATGAAGGAAATGGTTAGTAATTACTATACAGATTCTGTTTTAGTGGGTGGAAATTAGCTTTAATAAACTATTTTTAAAAAATAACTTTGTTTAGAAACTTCTGAATCCATGTAATTGTTGTCTACCCCCCCCCCCCCCCCCCCCCCCCCCCCCCCCGCCGTGCTGAGGGCACGTTAAGCCGTCGGTCCCGGTTGTTACTACCACCTTATAGCAGTCGTTAACTTAGTCTATGTGATAAGATTGGCAACACAGAAAGGAGAGAGAGACACCCGTACTGCGTAATAGACTTACCTTAAGAAAAGTCGTTCATCATGAATAAGTCACGGCATGGGGCACCAAATGAAATGACCAACCGATGTGTGCTCAAATTTTTTTTGTTTTCGCAGTTTATTTTGAAAGAAACAAAATTTATTGATTTCTTATTTTGCAAGCATCAATACTAGCTTTAGATGAGTAGCATATTTCAGTTTGGTGCGAATCTGTGAGATACAGGTTCATAAATTTCCCTTGTAAGACCCAATCAGAATTCGTGGCATACGAACCAAAAAAAAAAAAAAATTTTAACCAATTATTTTTTTTCAGTAACATTTCAAATAGTGTAAGTTTCTTGGAATGGATTTCTTCATTTTTTCCATTTTTATCTGGACTTTGGTTAATTTAAATTTTGCGTTAAACGACCAAATGTATGTAGAAATATCATACATGGGGATTGGTCCAGAGAAAATTTTGTATTATTTTGACTGTATGATATAAAATATTACTGTATATTAAAAAATATTCTTTAAAGTAAAACCTTTTTTTTTAAATATTCTTAGATTTTGTACTGTATTACCAGAATTTTTTTTAATAAATTTCGCTTACCGTATTATCTGTTTGAAGTTTGTTGATTTCTTTTCATTACATTCATTACATTCTCTAACAAAAGTGTTTTGATCATGTTGCTATTATTAATGTGCTGTATCGCTTTATTAAAATAATAATTTTAATTTTTCTTTTATAAAGATCTGTGTGGTACTGTTATCAATGGATGGAACACCTTCAATAAGCTGTGATAGCCTAGGACACTTGAGAACACGATTAAAAGTTGTTGATTTATGCTATGCTAAAAGTAAGAAGAGTTTAAATTTGAATTTTTTTCATTCTGTTTATTATAAATTCATAATGGAAAGAATGTGTTTACACTTGCTGTCAGACTATTAGTAAAACTTTTCAGGATCACAGTAAATATTCTTTTTTTATCCCATAAAGATGCTATAACTGCTGTTGGAAACTGTGATAAAACTATTAAATTCGAAATTCTTAAACAGTATTCTAGATTTAGTGTTGATAAATTTTGAATATGCAGAATTATAGTGTTAATTAAATTTTGAAATAAATCACCTATAAATAGAAAGTACGGTAGTTGTTTAAAGATGAATGTGTGTCCATTTTTTAAAAATGATTATAACCATTAAAAAAAACAATTTATTTCATCACACTGCAGTTGCAGTATGGAGTCTGAAAAACTGCCTTTTGCAGGCAGCCATAGTAATCACATCACAATCGATTCAAAATGTGCACCGTTCACAATACAGAATGGTGCAAACCATCATAACCACCGAGAGAGAAGGCCTCCGCATCATCATAGATAGGCTTTGTGACTTGTATTTCTACCAATAATTTATTTATTTATTTATTTATTTGAAGGAAATACAGAAGATATCCACCCAGGTCCCGTATGGCCATTGGCCGACAAGTTAGGTCCCTGGGTGGAAGCAATCTAATAGATAGTTATTAAATTGAGAACAATTGCAAAATTGGTAGGATATTAATAGGTGGATTTAGTAAGAAGAGTCTTCAGTTTGGATTTAAAGGTAAATATGGAAGGGGTAGTGCGTAATTTGGGGGAAAAAGCATTCCATCGCTTGTATCCAGAGATGGAGACACTGTTATGTTGATAAGTGTATTTTATTGCTAACCTGGGTAGGGAATCTTTGTTACATAAGTTATAAGAGTGGAGAGGGGAAGAATTATAAAAGTTAGGAGGGAGGATTACTGAAAACTTATTATTTAAGACTTTATATATGAAGAGAGTTAAGTGAAATGAGTATAAATGGGAAATGGGTAATATTCCTACAGAAGGAAATAGATGGGAGACATGGTCGGATTTATTTAAGTTTAGGTAGATTCTTACGAACCATTTTTGTAAACGATGTAATCGTAATAGATTTGATTTGGTGGTATGACCCCAGAATTGTATTCCATATATAAGTGAATATTGTATTAGTGTTTAATATAGAAGTAAGATCTTTTTTGGGAGGAAGTGGAGTTGGGAAACATCCCTAAACATTGATTAAACGTTAATAAGCCCTAAATGTGCCCTCTCTTTGATGATGTAATAATGCATTACGTTTCATTATGGAGGCCTTCTCTCTCGATGGTTATGAAACCATCCACTTACCTCAGTATGTTACATATAGCACCACCTGTTGGCAACATTTGCAACTAATTTTGAAACCTCCGTATCAGCTTTTATGATTTTTGAAATGAACATACCACTTATTTCATGCTTCTATCGATCTCAGTTTCTGAGATACTTACTTTTAAAATTGGGGAATCCTTTGTGGGACACCCTATATCAATCTTAAGGTCTTGCTTATTCACATAAAAAAAGATGAAAAAAGTAACTCTTGCTTTTTATGTTTTTAGATGGAGATTTCCTGGTTGCAGCCAGCGATGGGTCAATGTTCTCAGCAGTTCACTGCTACAAAGTAACCCTGAAAGTTCAACAGAGTGATACAAGAATGGGTCAGGCTGACAGTAAGCTGACACAAGGTGATTCTGTTTTCATTCAAATAACCAAGATTTATGCAGATAAGATCAAAATTAAAATTTTGTTGTTTATTTTAAAATTGGATGAGCTTGGAAGATATGAATAAATGAACTGATGTCGCTTAGACATTCTCTTGACTTGCATCACCTTTTGTCTTTCCACTGATATAATTTCAGAGTAATCTATAGATAATTTTTTTTTTAATTTTCAAAAGCAAACATGCATTAAAATATTAAAAAAAAAGGAAAGAAAACAAATTAAACATAACAGCATTTTGTGCTAATTCTAGAAAAAAAAATTGTTATTGATTTGGGAACGTTCATAAACCGTGTGGTCAATTTTTTTTTGGGGGGGGGGGGGCAGGATTTGACCATATATGACCACAAAAGGGGAGGTGGGGAGGGGTTCAATAATGACCATAAAATTCAAAATTCTGCATTTTAATATCTTTTTTTAGGGGGGTTCTAATTTCTCTGACTATGTAATATTTAGGAGGTTCAAATACGACCACAATGGGGGAGGAGTGAAAAAAATGACCACATGGTTTATGAACAGTCTCTATCTTAAAGGTTCTCATAGAAATAAATATTCTTGCTATTATTTTTTTAATCTGGAGCTTGTTTTGATGAGTTGTATAAGCATTTGGATTCGTAATGTATTATAAAAAATGGTAAGGTAGAGTTTTCATACTGTAAGGTGAAATGGAATAGTTCACTTTATTGCACTCAATAAGTAGAGACGTCATTAGAGATAGTATACGGTACTTTATATCCTCATATGTGATCTGTGAGCTGCTTTTTTCTCTCAAGCCTGCTTGCAACTGCTTATTGCAGCCTGTTGTTGAAGTGCCAGAATTTAAGAAAGTTAGAGCATTTTAAAAAAATTTCCCCTACCTATTCCTCCCACAATATCTTCTTTTTGGAACTCAGACAGGTCTGCTGTTTTCCCCATTTTGCTTAACTTGAGCAGCTGCAGCTTATTCCTACCCTGTACCTGCAGCTTGGAATGAGCATGTACCTCACATGATTGCATTCATTTGCATATCACAATCGTTTCTGACCTGTGACCCCGCTTTACATATCAGTACAGTAATTCATCACGGGTTTCTAATTAAATGGCCAGTGTGTGTGTATATGGTTACATTATGGTTACTTTGTACAGGCAGAGCAACTTAAAACTGGCCTGTTGTTTGATTTCACTTAAACAATAGGCCACTTTTAACTTTTTTTTCACCCTTAGTAGTATATCTTTATTTTTTCCTGACAGGTCCTGGAATATTTTATAACTGATAATTGATATATTGAATGGAAATGTTGTCTTAATCAACTCTCTCTCTCTCTCTCTTTTTTTTTTTTTTTTAATTTTATTTTTTTAGATCAGTGTTTGATCAGTAGCCAGGCACTGCCAGGATTTTATCCAAATTGTTTCAGTGTGAGCTCAACAGAGAAACCATGTATGTTATTTTTTTTTCTCTCCCTATAATTTAAAAAAATGCATATATACGAGGGCCGTCTAGAAAGTAAGTTCTACTGTAGAGTTGCAGTTGTGATTGTAAGCATGTATATTTGCATAGAGCATGCAAACACTACAGGTCCATTGCATTACTTCTTACACGTTGCTGCTATTGGCAATGAATGTCTGCTGCCGTCATGTTTCTTGCTGTCAAAAAACAAATTTTGCAGTTGGCAGCAACCTCAGTAATCATAAAGATTTTAATGACACAGTACAAAATGGTATCTTCAAGTTTGCAAGGAATGCTGCAAATCTGTGGGCGTGTGTTTTACTATAAGCGTGCGAAATTTCCTAAGATATTTACAAATGGACCTTACTTAAAAAACAACCCTCGTATTTATAAATGGAGCTACAGTAACTGTAATTAAAATGTAATTTCATATTTGTTTCATTTTATTTATTTTTCCACAGATAATAGAATTACACATTTACGATTTGTTATTAGAGAAGCTACTGATGCTGTGGTTGTAAGTGCAGCTGGTAAATATTAATTTTTTACTATATCCATCCATACATGGGAGAGTGCATGTTTCATAAAATTGTTATAAATTAGGTAATAGGGGGTTAGCTTTTTTTTTTCATTATGAGAAATCAATTATGAAATATTCAAGCAGTGTTCTCGTGTGAAAATCTCTCGTTATCGACAAATCTCCAATCCTGTTGGGTTGCTTTTTTTTTTTTTTTTTTATTTTTCGAACTGAAAGTATATCAGAAATAACTATCAAGATGTAATACTAATGTACAAGTGGCAGCATCTAGCATTAGAAATGAAAGTTTTTTTACCTTATGAAATACAGCAAGTCTGCTAAATTCAGCATCATTACTCTAGATTAAAAAAATTAAATAGAAATAAGAATATACATTCAATGCAAATACATTAATATGGATCATAATCAATAAAACACCTGTACTTAATAACTTAATTCAAATTCACACACATAAATAAGGCGGAATAAAATAATAAATGAAAGGAAAAATTCCACGACCTGGAATGGAACTAGGGACTGCAACTTAACACGTCACTGCTCTAGCCAACTGAGCAATCGTATACACGCTGAGAAACTATGCCGTCTACAGATGCCTTATGAACATCACGAAATTCCATAATAGATGTCTAGACAGTATACTATCGGCATAGAACAGTGATGTGTCACTAAGCCTTGTTTATGAGACTGCACTTCAACAGCAGATGAGCTAGAGAGCCACTGCCATATTGTATAATTTAGAAATTAATGATATGAAAAAATACCAATATTTTGTTTTCTTATGTTAGTTTAAAACAAGTTTTTTATTTTCAGGAAGTGCCGGCAGTATTATTGAATTATGGGAGTTGCGAGAAAAACAGATTATCTTGCATAAAATATTCCCTAGCGTAAACATGGATAATAAGCTGAAGACTGTGGTAAAGTTTTAGCTATTTAATTTGTTAGTCTTCTCATGTGTTTTGTCGTTATTAAATTTCATATAGTTTTTTTTTTATTACTAATTTCTTAATTTTAAGAATTGGCAACATCATGCATCTCATTCATCACCGGTTGAAATAGTCGTCTTGACCACTCCACGTACCTCACTGTATGACAGTACACCGCCTCCCTCGTATATCATGGCAGCTTATAAGGACAACACCATCAAGTGTTTCTATAGAGAAGCCCTTCAGTTTGTTTTCCATGTTATCATTAATTCTAATTTATTACATCGTGATGATACAGGTGAGAAAAGCTAAATATTCATTTAATACTGACATGATATAGTTTTGTTCAAATGATTGTACAGGGTGTTTAATAAAAGAACTCTGGAGTTTTGATTTTAATTATTTTATTACATTGTGAATCATACCTGAATGTAATCCATTGTGCAAGTTGTCCAAGCAATGGGGCCAGAAAAAAAATCCATCTGCATTAAATCTACAATTGGTAGAACAAATATACTGTAGTGAACATTTTGCCAATAATGCCCCATAACACAGGATTAATCAACTATAGAAGACATAAATTTCGTTTTTATGGTGCCAAACACAACATCCGAGCAATTAAGGCCAACTATCACCCACGTGCTAGGCATAAAATGCTTCATGCATTAAATGATGGTGCATCAACAGCTGCTTTTATGAAATTGATTGATTTATTGAAAGTGTTCCATATGCGAACACGGGGATGCTAAAACTGTACAGATTATAATGGGTTTTATGAACTTGATTAAATTATTGAGAAATCTACTTTAAATTTTTCGCAGACTAAAATAACAGATTTTTTCAATTCTTTTCATGTACAATAAGTATTGCACTATACGAAATTGTCAAATGTAATATATTTAATAAATGAACTTACTAAAATCAATGCTCTATTGTTTATGTATGGTATGGTTGTAAGAGCAGTCTAGATTTAAAAGCCATTTTAATATGATAAAAATTGACAATTCCAATGTGGTATCCTTGTTTTTAGGAAGTGTCAGCCTCACCCACATTTATTTTTTAACTCATAGTTAAGAGGATTAAAATGATGACTACATCCATGAAAGTTTTGGATGATGCATTTTCTAAATTTCTTCTGTGAATTTTAAAATGAAGTTGGATTTTGAGCAGCAGATGTTGTTGCCAGGTTACAGGCATCAGTTTATGCGAATTTCAGACGGGTAAGATGCCGGATTAACTATCTGTTGGTGAGACGGAACTACCACTATAGCATTTATAGCAAGTGCTGTTCTTTTTTTACCGTCTGATAATGTGCATAAACTGATGTCTATAACCTGATGTGCAAATTATTGAGTTTTAAAGTTTTTTTCTGACTTTTGGATCGCCCTGTATATTTAATATATGAGAATATTCCATGTGAATAGAAAACACTTTAATGTTGCTACTCTTTTTCTTTTAGGTGTAAAGCATTTCAGAATAGGGACAGAGATTTCTGATATGCAGCTGACTTGGACAGGAAGTACCCTCATTGCCCTCGATTCTCTTAGTCAGATTTATTTATATAGACTTTCTCCAGTAACTGATCCAGGTGCATATTAAAGCTCAGGTTTTCTTTTTTTTTTTTTTTAATGTAAAATGATGGGTTTAATAGACAATTTTACAGTTTATAAATTTGCTTATGGTTTACAGTAGATACTCATGTGTAAGTCGAGACCCCTTTCCCCCACGAATGGCCTCTAAATGAGAATTTTATTGATATCTATAGCCATAAAGGAATAAGTAGTAAATTTGGTGCCATTCCTTCATTTGTTTTAATGCAACTGTGACCCATGATTAAGTCAAATTTGACTTTTAAAAGGAATTATTTGGAAAAAAAAAAGTCTCGACTTGTACACGAATATATACGGTATAATTGGTGTGGACATTTTTTTTTTTATTTTAATTGTTATTTATTTTTTAAAAATTGAACACATTGGTAAGGCCCTGGAAAAAAGCTGACGTTTTGGATAGAGACTATTCTTTTATCTTTTAGCTTTGACAAAGGATAGCCCCTATCCGAAACATCAGCTTTTTTTTTTTTTTTTTTTATTATTTTGTGTTTATTTTTTGTTTTTTTCTAGGGTTTTTTCTTATTTTTTTTTTTTTTTTTTTTTTTTAAATCCTTTATTTATTTTTTGTATCTGATATAATTTTCTTTGTAAATATTTTTAGGAGGACCGATTTCTTCTAATTATGCTGTTGCAATGTTTGAATATTGTCTCATCACTGGCATTGATTGGTGGGATATTTTGCTGGGATTAAGAGCTCGTAAGTTGAATATTTATTAAAATAAAACTAAAATCTTCCCTCGTCCTTTACCTTTTTGGTGTCAAGGATGTTAAAGAAACATTGGATCTATTTGAAATTTAACTTAGCAGGGATTCAGCCAACTGAGCTTTGCTTGGTCTTCCAAGCTTATTAGTACAGGGACTAACAGAAATATTCATGCCCTCATGAGTGACAAGACCTGTGCCTTAGTGCTCTCACTCACCTGTGCCAGCATGGTGAAATTTCTTTGTAGGCTTTGTTTTTACTGTAACTGGTAAACATATATTTCAGTTGATAAGAGGGAGGGGGTCAGGAGGCACAGTTAATAGGAAAAAATAATTTCATTACTCTGTACATATATGTTACACACAATAATCACTTAGACTCTCCTGTATTTCCAGAGTATAGGTGTATCACCACTTTACTTCTAAAACAAAAGAAGTGGGCCCAATGACTGCATGACATCAGGATCTGTGATATAATGAATGACATTATAATCCATTAATCTCATGGAAGTCAGTTGCTTATTTTTAAAACTGGTGTCAAGTTGAAGTTCAATAAATAGTAAATTTATCAGAAATACAGCAAATTAGCAGTATTTACCAAAAATGTTCTCTATACCTAGGTCCTAGAAGAAAAATCAATATTTATTTTAAAATGACATGGGCTTATGTTTGAATTTAATATCTGAATATGATGACGTACAATGTATTTTGTCTGCACAAGAGACTTTCATAAATGACAGACTGCAAATTTTCATTGAGGAACCTCACATTTTATTGCGGTAATGAAGTTAAAAAAAAACGGAGAGATTGTCGTTCTGTCGGCGTAAAAATTGCTACTATCTAATTGCATAGGTTTTATGTGGTGATTTTCTAAAATGTTTCACGGACTTATGAATAACCTGTTTAGTAGGATAGGGGTTTATAATGCTATTAACGTGTGATTACTTTAAAAGTTAGTTCTGCAACATTTTGAAAGAGGAGGAAAGCTCCGTCATTTTATATATGGTGTTTGTTGTTGTTTTTTTTTTGTGTAGCTTTAATAGAACAAGTGAGTGAAAAACTGACTGATAACTTTCACCATCAATCATTGAGCTTGCAACAATATTTATTTTCTCGATTTGTCACATTGAAAATGTCATTGTATCGGTAAGTGAGCTC
This sequence comes from Rhysida immarginata, assembly GCA_023313115.1. NCBI lineage: Eukaryota > Metazoa > Arthropoda > Chilopoda > Scolopendromorpha > Scolopendridae > Rhysida > Rhysida immarginata. Next base: position 987,936 of record JAHWFO010042181.1, on the reverse strand, counting down.
TTCTACATTTTGTGGTTCTTAACAAAATATTTGGAATTTATTTTTTTATTTTAATAACATTGGCAGTTGCTTGATCAATGGTCAAAACAAAGCAGGTGATTGCAATGCATTACTTATGTTGAATGCAGTTGCCACAGCATTCAAGTCAATGCTCAGGCCAGCTGATTTATCCAGCCAAGATAGGGGACCAGCCGAAAATTTGACAGGTGATTTAATTTCTGTGAATATTTTTAAAATTTTGTTATTTTTTTGTAAATGCAGTGATACCTCAACTTAAGAGTTTAATTCTTTCTGTGGCCAAGCTTGTAACTCAATTTGCTTGTATATCAAATCAATTTTTCCCATTGAAAGTAATTGAGATATCATTAACCTGTTCCATCCTCCAAAAAAGCACCCCATTTTTTTGTTATGTGCTTTTAAATACAGTAGAACTCTGATATTAAGAAACTGCTTGGACCCGGGATATTTTTTGTAATAGCCAAGTTTCGTATTAACCAGGAAGAGAAAAAAATGAAAACGGTTATGCTTTTTTGCTGATAAATTACGTTATTTGATTGTACAGTATTTGCAGTAGCCTATTATTGTGCAGAGTATTAAATTTAATCGGTACTAAAAAAATTCTAAAACATTCTAAAATTAACATCAGTTTTTTTATGACATTTAGTGATTTTCCTATTAATAAAGTCGTTAACTTTGAACTAACAGTAACTTCACTTTCAGTGAGAAATAAAGTTTTTAATTTGTGGAAAGATCGTTTAACTCTTTTGATGAAAGAGAAGTTTGCTCCTGTTCGCCTACCTCAGCAGCATGCACCTCGGATCTGCCATATTGGGTTTCACGGATCTGTTCTGAGATGGCTACATCCATCAATGGCTCTGCCGTCATTAAATTGGTATCAATGTCAACAAAGTCTTTAAAATTAATTCCGTAGAGTTTCTCTCTGTAAGCCTCCTGATTGCGGATGATCTCCCACTCCTCGAATCCTAAAAAGTCCTTTTTCAGGTGATTTTTGGATGAATTTTGCGTACATTTTTTCGGAATATCTGAGTTTGAAAATAAAAACCATTTGTAATATTAAGGGAATTTAACAAGAAAAACAGTCATTTGGGGTAAGGACATGAAAAAAGTTCATATTAAGCAAGTTATCGTATTAACCGAGTTCGTAACATCCTGTATACGCAGTACGTATAGTAAAACACAATTAATTCAATGGACACTATCCTTTTCTTTTTCTCAGCACTGTCCTTTGAACTCGCTTTCTAAGGATGAATGGTTAGAAATGAATTTGGAAAAATAGCTATACAAAAAGCATGCAACTTTGCCGAAATGCTTTCACCATGAGATAAACACTTGGTGGCACGTGATGCCAAGAGTGAGATGCGGAATGCTTGCTGGATGTTGTGGCAATTGTGCGTCAGTATCTCAAGTTCACTCGTAACTCGGATTTTTTTTCGCAAGTCAAAGCAAGAAATCGACCGAGCGACAACTCGTAACTCTAAAAACTTGTACGTTGGTGCACTTTTAATTCGAAGTATCACTGTACTACTCACTTAACAACCAGGTTCCACTCAAACGTCCTGGCCATAAAATATTTTTAGATGTGCTTATATTTTATTTCTATATTATTTTCTATTTTATTTTATTAATGAGCTTGTATTGTATTTGTTTCCTAGCTATAATGACTAGTAAAAATGTTGATAACATCACTGATGTTATGATACATTTAGAAAACAAAGAGTTCATAGTCGAACCAGCCACCCTTCAATCGATGCAACAGTTGATTCAGTGGGTTGCCGATTTTTGTTTATATCTCCTTGCTTCACTTCCTCAACAGCATCAAACAATGGCACATTTTCCTGGGGTTCGTTTTGTTTGAATAAGTGTCTTATTTCTTTAATAAATCATGCTTAAATTTGTTTTTAATGATAATTGATTTACTTACGAGGGTTGGGGCATAACTCATGGCAACTACACTGGTGGAAAAAAAAATCCCAACACCAGGAAGGACTTGTGCTAGATGAATGAAATTTGGACAGTATATTCAGCTATGGTATTTATTCAATTGATTCAAGTTTCAAGGTTACAACTTATAGGGGGCGCCACCAGCGCCACCCTGTACATGGTGAAAGCACGGACTTTAGTACCTGCTGTAGTCGCCGCGCTGGTCTATGCAGGCCTGCACACGTGCATGCATACGGTCGTAGAGATGCCGAATGTCATTTTGTGGTATGGCAATCCATGCCTGTTGTACCTGAATGGTCAGATCAGCGACAGTTGTTGTTGGTTGTGGAAGAGCCCTGACACGGCGTCTGACCATGTCCCGGATGTTCTCGATGGGCGACAGATCTGGTGATCGTGCTGGCCATGGTAGGATGTGGACACCCTGAAGGGCACGTTGGGTTGCAGCGGCAGTGGGGTCGAGCGTTATCCTGTTGGAACAGCCCCCCTGGCATACCAGCCATGAATGGCAGCACAATGGGTTCAACAACCATCCGAATGTAAACATTTGCCGTCATGGTGACTGGGATAACCGCCAGGGGGGTCCTGCTGTCGTAGGAAATCCCTCCCCATACCATAACGCCAGGGATGGGGCCAGTATGTCGATGACAGATACAGCTCGGTAACAGGACTTCCCCACTCCTCCTCCTGACCCTTGTGCGACCATCACTCTGACCCAGACAGAAATGACTTTCATCCGTGAAGACCACAGACCTCCATTCTGCCCTCCAAGTCGCTCTGGCTTGACACAACTGAAGACGTGCCGCATGGTGTTGAGGGGTAAGAGGCAAACATGCCACAGGGCGCCTGGAGTGGAGGTTCCTGGCCAGGAGACGGTTCCGAATTGTGCGTGGAGTGACATTGGGTGCCACAGCAGCCCGAATGTCCGCTGCAGATGCTGTCCGATTTGCCACAGCCATCCTACAGATTTGCTGGTCAACCCTGTCTCCAGTGGCTGGGGGTCGTCCAGATCCTGGTCTCCTGGTAATCCTGCCTTCCCTGGACCATTGCTGCCAACAGTTGTACACAGTGGCAACGTCTCGACCCCTGCGTTCTGCAATAGCACGGAACGAAAATCCACCCTCTCGAAGGCCCACTATACGTCCTCGTTCGAATTGGGTTAGCTGCCCAAATTTACGTCGCAGTCGCCTTCGAGGCATGTTTTACATATTCTATCACACATGTCCACAAGTGTCTGAAGTGACACAGATGCGCGTCTGATCTCCTTTATATCTGTCATTGGAATGTCTCATTTGCATGTACAGGGTGGCGCTCTCTATAAGTTGTAACCTTGAAACTTGAATCAATTGAATAAATACCATAGCTGAATATACTGTCCAAATTTCATTCATCTAACACAAGTCCTTTGTGATGTTGGGATTTTTTTTTCCGCCAGTGTATTTTTTTCCCCTGAGCTAAGGGATGGGGTCACAAAATGTCATGTAAGCCGTGCATTCGTCGTTTTTTCACAGCACCAGATGGCCCTGTGATTTCCTGTTGTTTGCACAGAATGCAATGTTAAATCAGTTCTTAGTCAACTGCCATGCAGGATGGATGAAACCGGAGTTGAACAACACTTGTATATCAAAATAACCATTCTCTATTTTGGTTTCTGTTACTTATTCTGGAACATGAAACTTGTAATGTTATGTCAATTACCTTAATAAACATGAGGAACAAAATGTTGGCAAGTTGTTAAATGCCATTCCTTGTCCTTGTGTATCTTTCACATTTCCCACCTACGCTCCAATTCTCACAAAAAAAAATAATAATAATAGTTGCCATGACTTATGCCCCAACCCTCGCATATTAGCATTTCCTTAAAAATAATTTATTTCAAAAAATTAAAATTATTGATTTACAATTTATGGATGACCTATAGTTTTAATTCCATATACAGGTTGTCTCATAAAAAGAGATACAAACTTTAAGGGGAGGTAGAGAACATCAAAAGGATTGAGAATTGCATAGGAATCCATGGCAGGAAACGTAATGGACAAGTGGTAGCAGAGGTACAAGATTTGAAAGGACACAAGACCAAGATTACTAGAACATTTATTGCACCTAAATATTATAAATGGAGTAGTAGATGATTCCATTTCAGAAGGTTACAGGAGATGTTCGAAGTTTTTATTTAAAACACATTTACAGTAGTGACGTTTCTGGTCATAGGCTCCTATGCATTCTCAATCCTTTGATGTTCTCTACCTCTATTTATGAGATATCCTGTGTAAGATGAATAATATCTGTTAATAGACAAAATGATTAAATTTATACTTGTAATACATATTGGTTAAAATTTCTCTTTAACTATTTCTTGTGGAGAATGACAAGATTACAAGATTAGATCTTGCTATGGAAACTTAGCAAAGTGCGAAATTCATCCACTTACAACTTCAAAGCTCTTGCAGATAAAAGGTTAACCCAAATAAGTCAAACTCCTGGTTAAGTCAAACTAAACTGAGAGCAAATGGAGCCAGAAACTGTGGACACAACTTGACAAGAACGACAGGAAACCACTGATCCACATAAGATATTTATTAAAACGTATGCGCATTTCGGCAGCCAAGCTGCCTTCTTCAGCGTATACTAAGACCTGATCAGAACAAAGTAAATCTGTTCTGATGTTAGATTAGGTTAGGTTAGGTCAGGTCAGCTTGATCAGGTCTTAGTATATGCTGAAGAAGGCAGCTTGGCTGCCGAAATGCGCATACGTTTTAATAAATATCTTATGTGGATCAGTGGTTTCCTGTCGTTCTTGTCAAACTAAACTCTTGGTCCCATCTCTCTGAAGCATTAATTAGTGGTAATTTCACTGATTAAATTGAACATAAATTTTGAAAGGAGTTTTATTAAATAGGTCATTCTTTTGAACCCGGATATAAGAACTCCAGATAAAAGAACACTTAGCAATTTTCACTTTACCTACATAACTGTCTTGTTTTTTTATAAAGTTCGCTTATAAGACCTAATTTCCCATTCGGGGCTATTATAAGCAAATTTGCTGTGTCCTGTATTTCATTTGCTATGTGTTTAAATTCCGTCAGCTAATTGGATGTTTATTCCAATTTCCATGCAATTCATTTGTTTAAAAAAAAAAGTGATGTAGCATCATCCTGTAACCATATGCGGGAACCTTATTTCCGAATATGTATATTGATGTATTGCAATGAAAGAATAATTTTCTCTAAAATTCATTTAATTTCATTTCAGTGTGGAATCATCAACGATATAAAAGCTCTTAATACTTTAAGGGAATTACTTGTTATTATAACTATGTGGGGATTCATAAAGCAAAGTTGTCAACCAAGCTTCACAAAGACATCTGGTGAGGAAACTGAATGTTAATCTAATCTTAAGTCAGTAATTAACAATTTTTGTTTTATAACCATAATTTGGCTTATCTGTTTTATTTAAATCAAGTAGATCATTTGGATGTGTTAGCCCTTCTATTTCGCCTCTTGTCAAAAGCATTGAAGTGTTATGGAGGGGAGCCAGATGATATGTTCTTAGGTAGTTGATTTTCCAAATGTTCTGAAAAAGTTAATTTTTTTTTAATTGGCTTTGATTTTCATGGCAAAATGTATTGTATACTGTTTCAGATGAATGTTGTTTATTACCCAGTCAAGTTTTGATCCCAAGCTTAAATTTAGGAGTTGAGGCCAAAGGTTGCTTTAGTTTATTTTCCAAAGAAATTGTCAATTTTAATATCTCGTGAAAGGAGGACGAAACGTTGATGAAATTAAATTTTGTTGTAGGTGTAGCCAGCCCAGCTCTGTTCTCAAATTCTCTTCCATTGAACTTCGAATATGGAAACATTCCTTCATTCATGAATTACAGGTTGGAAAACAATATTGTTGAAGGTTCCATTCCCAGCAATCAACTGTATGACAATGTTCGTCATACGTACTTGGGGGCACAACCGTCACAATATAAGCAGTGTGCCAGGTAATGTTTTTATTAGATTTGTACAAAATTGCTTAAGGGATTTGCAGAAGGGAACCCTTCTGCACCAAACTTGATAAGGCTGTTCTCTAGGTCATATAAGCACAATTCAATCATTGAACATAAAGGTGGCAGCTCTGCTGCTGATGGAACAACAGAATAAGTGCATGGACTCCCCCAACACACAAAAACTTGTAGCAACCCTTCCCCCCTCTAATTTTGTAAACTGTAAGCAATGTTTTGTACGTCCAATGTCTCCCCGCACCAAAATGCACAGAGCATGCTCAAAACCAGGGTATCCGACAGTAATTGGGAATGGCATTGCAGATCCTGCAGTGTTCATGGGGGTGGTACTCTTGCTACAACACATCTAACAAGAGTGTCCCATGCATGCTGCCCAATCCATGCGTCGGATGTCCTCATGTTTCAGGTAATCATCCACTATGCCTATCTGATGTGGGTCCTTGTAGAGAAAATCTGGATCTATTCCTGAAGAGACGACATGTTGTTGCAGGACCCTATGCTAGTACACCTGACGACATGTTGTCAAAGACTTATAGCAATGCACGGGAACCCACAGTGATGCCTGCCCACACCATCACACCACCACTGTCATAACTGTTATTGTCAATGATGCTTCTGGGGCTGGAGTATGTCCCATGCTCTCTTCAGACATGAACAAGTCAAGAACCAGAGTCCAGGCTTTCTCTGAGAACATGACCAGAATCCACTGTCCTTTTGTCCATGCTGCATCTTCCGTGCACCAAGCCAACCGTTCCTTCCAGTGTCCTTGGGTCGACGGGATGCACCTCATTGGTTGTCAAGCATACAGGCTTTCTGCGTGAAGTTTCCTGTATACTGCTTGCCTGGAAACATTAATATCAGCGGCCACTGACAGATCTCTGACAATGTCCCTGGCTGTGCTTTGCCTGTTCCTATGGGCAGATAGGGCAAGTTAGTGATCTTGTCTGGGCGTAGTGATCCTGGACTACCCTCACTAAAGTGTCTGCGGGTGTTTCATCCTGTTGGAACCGTATCCACAGTCTTGAAATGATGCTAGCTGACACGCTCAGTGCTTGAGATGCTTCAATCTGGGACTGGCCTGCTACCAGTCGTCCAATTATTCATCCTCTCATTTCACTCTCTAAACGGACACATTGAGCCATTAGCAACAATTATCGAATGCTCAATTAAATGAAAGTTAAAAACACGTTCTTTATGGCACTTGTGTCACAAGGTTAAAGTGTGTTCAGTGATGCTGCAACCTGTGTATTTAATGGTGTTTACAGGATCTGTAGAATGGCCTTACCTAGTTTGGTGCTGATCGGATGTGTGAAGGGTCTCATTCTGCAAATCCTTAATTTAGGGACACTAGTGTACAGTATTTGATTATTTTAAACTTTTACATATATAAGAATATTAAATGATTCTTTTTTTTTGTTTAGGTGTTCATGCGTCTCCATGCTGAAGAATGTACCAAAATCAACAGCAACTAAAGCATGGGACCAGCGTTGGGCCCGTTCTTGTCCATGTGGTGGTCATTGGAAATTAGCCTTAAGATTAAACCAGTGATTTTCAGATATTTTTATGAAACGAATGTTACCTAAAACTGTTGAATGTAAATATTTTCTTTATTTGATTAATTAATGAATGAAATTATCTAAAAAATTATGAATGAAAAGATTATCATCATTATGTGAACAGTGCCTCAGTAATTCATTATATTAAATAAAATAAAATTGACGGAAAACTGTTTTTTTTTAATTAGAATAAGGTCTTAATTTTTTTTTATACCATTAAGAGAAATCAAAAATACAAGATACAACACTTAATAAACGAGACTGACCCTACTTTGAACGTGTTCATGCATGTGCGACCACAACGATGCGTGTTTGTGATCTATAAACTATCCTTGTTCAAACATGTACAAGTTGCATGTGCCTGTATATTCTCATGCTTTAACCACACGCAGTCATCACTTGATGTTTCAATATTAAACATGGAACAAAGGGCAAACATTAAGTTCAGTTTTAAGTGATTGGCAAATGAACCTGAAAACGATGGAGGAAGTTTAAAACATTATCCAAGATACAATTCGCCTAATGTTGACAGAAGATTTGGGCATACTAAAACTGTGTGCTTGGTTTATTCCACATTTCTTAACAGATGAGTAGATGCTTGCATGGAATTCATCACAGCCGCAGATACCAAACCGAACTTTCTGGATTCAATTGCGACGGGACGAAACCTAGTGCTATGAATGACCCAGAAAGAAAACGACAGAGCATGGAATTGCGGTCCCCAACATCTCCACAAAAATACAAATTCCGGTTTGAAAAGTCAAACACAAAAGTAATGCTCATCACTTTCTTTGACAGCACTGATATTATCCATAAAGGGGAGTCTGTTCCACACAGACAGTCAACAAGGAGTACTACAGGGAAATTTTGCAGCATCTGATTAAGAGAATCCATTGAGTACAGCCAAAAGGGAGTTGGTTTTTACTGCATGATAATGCCAGACTGCACATAGCAGTGCTTGTCAAGGAGTTCTTAGTTAGTAACGGAATTATGGAGCTTTATCACCCTCCATTTTCCCCAGATTTGTCTCCACAAAATGTTTTCCTCTTCCCCAAGGTGAAAACAAGTCTGAAAGGAGAACAGATTTGAGAATATAGAGGACATCAAAAAGAACATTACAGCCAAACTTGGAAGGTTTAAGACAGAGGACTTTAAAGCATGTTTCCAAAACTTGTATGAATGCTGCAATAAATGTGTAACCTCAGAAGGTAACTACTTTGAAAAATATTAAACATTTTTGCCAGGTATATGCCTTGGATTTGTTAAATTGCTCCAGTCTTGTTTATTAATTGTCGCACATTGTATAATTGAAATTTGTTTTGAAAAACAAAAAGAACCTTCACAAAAATAAAAGCCGGATTTGTCAGTGAAGAATACACATGTCCTTTCAGCATCCCAACGGCATCTAGTGTGTTTCTGCAGTGAGCAGTACACATCTTGGACGTTGAGGATGAAGCTCAGCTGCATGGATATGACAAAGAATAGCGCTGTTGTACACAGTCCTATGCAAAAAACTCTGCACATGCAATGCACCAGTCTTCCCTTGCACCCATCAAGGATTTCATCACTTTCACATATATGAATCTCCAATGTCAGGAAGATAGCCAGTAGATTTTTTCTAAACGTTAAGAAAATTATTGAAAACCTAAAGGATTTCACTTTATGCAGAGTATGCAGACTGGATGCCCTGCTATATTGGATCCAGAAAACGTTCATTTATTCAGTGGCGGATTTAAGGGGGTAGCTACAGGGTCTATAGTCCCCACCCCCATTGGTCCTAAACTTATACCAGTTAGATAAATTGTATTTGACACATGGTATTTGTAAAGATTTTTAATACTGCAATAATTTTACAAATTTACATTTACAAACTTCAGTATAGGAAAGACCCCAGGACCATCACTTCCCTGGGGAGGGGAGGGGGTTATTTGAAATAACTTATAACATATTAGCCAAACCAGCTGATT